>JAQGAA010000846.1:0-18775 GCA_034696425.1 Isotoma viridis | reverse complement strand
TACAATATTATTAGAATTATCTTAAATTCATTTTGAATGAATATTAATTTTGTTATTACATTATTAAGTCCACTTTTCATTTAAATCAATAAATATATAAAATGTCGAATTCTTCTCCAACATTACATATTTTCATATTAATCAGGGCGAAGTCCAGAATCATATTTTTTTTAGAGTGACACATGGAATTTTGGAAGCTTAGTAATGCTGATTACATATGAAGTAGAGGTACTTAATTCCACTACAAGTAGTGGAAGGATTCAGTCTTCCAGAACTAATGATGTCGATATATTTTGTGTACCTCAGATACATTTTATGTAAGTTTTTTTCTACACACCAGTAACAGAGTAGAAATACACTGAAGAGATAGAAGTAAACTTTTGGTGGCCAGATGAGCAGTAGCAGTAGATTAAAGTTAGTAGGAAATAAAAGAGAAAAAAAAGAGAAGTAAGGGCCAACTAGTTATTTTGAAATGAAGGGCGTCAGACATTTTGTCAGGGATGAAAAGGGTGTGACCAATATGAGAATCCCAGATAAAACTGCTCCTGTCTCAGAGAACTCCCTCTCCAGAGCCTTTGTTAAGGGATCCTTTTATCCTAATTGTAAACTTTTCGATCCTTCCTCTCTTTCTCTCCCTCATCTCTCTCTTGTTACATACATTTATAACATTATATTTTTAGATAATTTTATCACTGGGATTCTAATCCAAATAGAAATGCATGTAAAGTTACTTTGATACTTTATTTTAATTATCACATCATTCTTTATTGCTCAGAGTTGAGATTGTTTTCTCTCTGTCAATGTCAATACAAGTAGTTATATGGCTTGTACTCGCCACCTTTTATTTAAGTTATTTTTTTCGTTTCACATTCGTAGATTGGAATGTTTTATATAATCACAAATGAATAAGACAAATATTATCATCATTAATCTCTGTTTGTTTCAAGAATCTAGAAAGTTTCAAGGGATTTTAGACTTTTAGAACTGAAAGATCTAATTAATCATCAAGCATTTATATGTATTTTCAGGTGCTATTGCAGAGTTTGTGATAGGCATGAACTATAAATAAAAATTCTTGAAACATTGTATGTTTGCTTATTAATCTAATCTAACTTTCTTGGTTTAGGCTCATTGCGCTTAAAGATAATCCTAAATGTTACAATAAAACAAATGAAAGCGTATCAACTAAAATCATTTAGCAAGTAAGTAAAACTTATGGAAAATACGTTTGGACAGCATTACAATTTACAATGTGTACTAAGCTCTTATTAAAGATTAACTCACTTATCATTTGAACATTAAGAGTGGACTATTCTCATCAATCACAGAATATAAAGCAATTCAGCACTATTTATAAAGTTTGAAGGTTTAAAAATTTCAAAAGGTATCAGAAGTCAAGTCCCAATTGTGTACAATTTCACATTTACTGATGAAGCTTGTATTTACAAAGTATGTTTCATTTCAGCGTTTACTGAATATGAAGACTTACATAATTTTTTATCAGTTGTGCATGGTCTGATGTATATGAAAATAAACATTTTATTGCTACCACGTCATTTTGCATTGTAAAAATGTCATTTTGCTATCTGATGTATGATAACTTTCACGAGAATCATAATTGGTTCAGTTTAATCTAGCGCAGTTGTTATACTATCGGTAATGCCCCTGTATAACAAAATAATTGTTGAAAGACAATAGAAATGTAATTAGAATCTTCATTTCGACCATGGTTCGATTTGATGAAAAGTTTTCAAGGCTGACAATTCAGTCTGGATGTATATTTGTCTGCAATTGATAAAATTAGCAAGTTAAATCATACCTGTATTAATACACATTTACTTCGTCGTTAATTCTGAACTGATTTAGTTATTTTATTAACATCTAATTGTTTGTAATTACTTTCAAACATGCTTGAATAAATTGCTTTTATAAATAAAATAACAAAGATGGTCTGCAAAATCCATAAAAAAAGCATAATATAGATTTTCGATAAAGTATGTATGCTTATGCTTTTAACTGGAACGAATCAAACATAACTCCCATGTTTCTTGTTTTAAGTGCAATTAAATCCTGGTCAAAATTCCAATGTAACAAAAAAATGATAAAATCGATTATTATAAAGAACATGAAATTTAATACTCGTTTTTATTTCACTAAAAATCTATATCACAATTCAGAGCTGGATTGAATTTATTTAATATAAATCTGCTATACATTTTTAATTAAATGTATAAATATAAATTTCAACTGTTCAAACAAAATTGAGAATACTAATGTTTCTAAATATAATTAAACACTGAGATTTGCTTCTCAGATTTTACCCAAGCCTTAGTATCTCAGACAAAAAGTACCAGACGAATTAAAATATTTTTACAAAAACTTTTTATGTCACCCATTATGATTCCATTCTGTATTGAAAAAACTTAAATTAAGACAGCCACTTTCTATTGCAGCTAAAACAAAAGAATCCTTATCTTTGTCAATAATCCGCCATTTTTTGCTGAGAATAACAGAAGAAAACAATACAACCGAAATATCTACTAAACAAAATGAGGCAGATGAAAAACTAAATTAAAAATGCATCCATTGAGCTAAAGAAATCCAAAAAAATGTCTATTCCCTACTGCCAGTAACTTAATCAAAACATATTTTGTCATTTTTTCACATTTAAACTAAAAACATCTGAATGAAGAATCATTTTCCATTCCAACCTCTCCCACGCTGAGATATTAGTTACAGGAACAGATTGCCTTTTCATTTTCCATTCCACAACTTTCAAAATTTTTTAAACCATCCTCACCCACCCTATTTCTAAATCAGACAAGATGGCTCTCTCGCTTTCGTAATTCTAACTTCCAAAAATGATTAGTCAAAAAAACCCAGAGTAGTTTGGACATAACAAAGCCAAAGCTAGAGCAGGACGCATCCGTTGTTTAATAGCGAACACGAAAGGCAGGAAAAACAGATGATGATGATAATATAATATTGGTAGGGTCTGTTCTCTAATAGTAGTCGTCCTTTTCAAAAAGTATTAGCATTCTGAAATGAAAAAACTTTTTTTTCGAGGTACTCGAAATCCAAATAAAAACTGAAACCATATTATACTCACTCTGAAAAAACCCAAATGATATATAGTTACAAAGACCCCAGGCAAATGCGTGTCTGTTTGATCCCTATCCCTCCCTAGTTTCATTCTGAAGGGCAGTTTTCCAATAATGCTGAAGTCTGAAGGGGAGAAAAATAAAATACAAGATACCCAGATTACATGAAACCTTTTTCCAGAAGGGAAATGGAAATTAACATTCGTTTCACTACATATTATTGTTAAACCTAAAAAGGGTATAGCTTGTAGCTAAAAACCCCGAGTATGCATTATTATTAATGCATACAAAAACCTTTAGGAATATAATATTACGTGAGACTGAAACCTTAATGTGATCCATAATTCAAATGGGAATTTTGAAGAAGCTTTAGTAAAAGCATATACACTTTCCTATCCACTATCTCTCTCACCAAAAGACCCACCACTACCCTTACACTTATACACATTACGTAAGAAATTAAACCCCAACCGAAATATAAAAATATATTCCACTATTATTATAACATACAATTCTATATATATACACTATAGAAAATATATAAACCCCAAATGTTATCTCATCTCAGCTATATAACAGAATAACTAATATCATCATCATCTCCATATGAAATCCGAGGGCTTCTTTCTGTCTCTCTCTCTATACACTTTATCTCCCTTTATCTAACATTTTCCTTTCATAATAAATTCTCATAGTGAGAAGTAATACCATTACCATACCACCACTCTAGTAGTACCACCACCACCAGCTTTACTAACTCCAGAATAAAAAATCTTTTATCCCCGAAAGTCACTACTTCTATCTCATCTCTTCTCTTCTTCAGAATGAATCTCAAAAAAGCAGCAGCAGCAGTGTGTGTATAAAATTTACACACAAGTTTGCTATAGAATTTGATGCTGTTTTTTTGGAAGTTGAAGCTGCTAGCATTTTCAACCCATGGTAGTAGTAATGTAAAATATAAAGTAAAAAAGGGATATGGGAATTTATTTTATTGCTGACTGAGATGCATAGCACAACCAGCATTAAAAGAAAGATGCTGGTTATTTTCTACACAAGTTTTAGCTAGCTTTAGAGTTGTTAAAAAAGTAGATAGTTCGGGGTTTGAGTAATAGTAAAAAATGTTGTTCCCCATAGGATTTAATATAAAGAAAGATAGGCTGAGAATACATTTGAGAACATTGTGCCTTTTACATAGGATTTTTATATATCAGAACGATTGCGCATTCAAAAACAACATAGAGTCTCTCTCCTTTTAACTCCTTTTGTAGCCTAGGCTAGGTTACAATACCACCACTACCACTGCGGCCCGTTTTCCTAGTTTCCTCACGAGTTTGCTGTCAGTTCTGATCCAAGTGTTGTGCAAAGAGGGTCTGTGTCACTCTTCTTAACAATTCTTCATTAGTGCATATATATACGTACACTTACGTGGATTTATAATTGGATCACGGATTTTATATTTTATTGGATTAACTTTTTTTTAACTGGTAAGTAAAACATTTTTTTGGAAAGAGATTTGCTTTGCTTTTTCTTGCAAAAATGTGCTGCTTATGCATTTTTTAAGCATTTTTTCAGCCTTTGGATTTTATTACTTCTCCCAAGAAGTATTACATTTCCCCAGGACCCAGGACACAGGAACTCTTGTATATAAAACTCCTTCGGGTGTTAAAAGATTTTTCAGGTTTGGGAAATGAATAGGATTTTCATTTCCTCCACGGCATATTATAAGTTTCGCAATATTGCATGAAAGATGAAATAATCTCATCCTTTAAAATTTAATTTCCTTTAAAAAGCGTGAAATTTAACGAATAAGCAGGGATTCTTTTGCATGACTTTTTAAGAATTTAGTGCATGGAACTTTGTTTCTTATATTGTAAGATTATTTAATTTCATGCACGATGAAGATTTTTCTTTTCTAGCTTCAAGTTCACTATACTTTACTTGCGGTACTTTTTTTCCTATTTGCATTATAATAATCCATTCACTCTCCTGGGCTTGTACATCTCTTAAAATTCAGGACAGTTAGTTATACCTACTACTACTAATAATAATAACACAAGCTGTTCGCATATGTTTTTTCATCATTTAGATCTTTAATTCTGTACTTGACTGAAGAGAGAGAGATTTTCAGCACTATTTTCCTCTTGGTGTTTTTTTTACTATAAGCATGATGGGGAGGATGGAAATTGCTCTATTTTTTTATTTCTTAGGTATTATATCAGTTGCATGTTTATTTTATAGAGAATTTATAATATTTCACTCAACAACAGGCGTAATTATCTTGCTAAAATGTTTAAGAATTATGTGAGTAATTAATTATCAGTATGCTTTCTTGCATGTGGAATGGAATGGATTTGCATAATAAACATTTTTCATTTTGGTAATCGCTTCTTGAAAATTCTGAACTGCATGCCAGAAAAGTGACAAGATAAAAAATCTTTTGTTTCTTTATTTAAAAAATGGGGCATCGTTTTTCTCTTTTTCTTTCTGGAGTAAAAAAAAACTATAAAAAGGATACTCTGAGAGTAAAAATGTTGATTCACATTTTTGTAAAATGCCTTAAATTTATTAAAGGTTTTTTGAAATGCTTGCCTAAAATGTGTAAGTTAGAAAAATTTAGAGCTTTTTAAAAAAAGGTACTAATCTTTCTAAAAAAACGATGAAAAGGTTCTTGGGTAAAATTTTACAAAAATCTTCTCAAACTAAAAACGTTTGGCTCGTGCTTCCAAAAAAGGGATCCTTTAAAAGTGCACATTTGTATTTTTATTCTTGAATGAAAATTTTTATATTTACTTATCCAAGAATAACGACCCAACAGCTAATATTTTTACCGTTCTACCTGTCCATTCCAAATTCCAGATGCGTTTAAGATTTCGAAAAAACTTTAACTGTAAAAGCAGCTGGAAGAAGTGTTTGTTGAATAGTTAAAGGCAATGAACTCATCGGCTTCATCGGCATAAGGATCATAAAAAAAACAATTTGTTAGTGTAGATATTAAGGGAACATGTGCCTTATATGAACAAATTCAAAAGGTGAAATGAGATAGAAGACCAAAGCAGATCTATAAAGTGAATATTAAACAAAATATATTATTATTACACGTGATACAAGACTTTTATGTCTGAAGCTGGAGAGCCTGTAGTATAGAAAAATTGTCCAATTGTACATTTAAACTCAATGGATTGAAATCCATAAGGTTTTAATTCTTTTGGTTAAAGTTCCTTTAAAGATATTTCATTTGAAACCCGACAGATGAAAAGAGCTGAAAACCCAACTCCTTTATTCCACCATCTAAGGTAAATACATAACTGTGAGTTGCTGGGTGAGAAGATCTTTTGATCCTGTCTTTGCTTTTCTACCTCTTCTGGAAAAAGCCCGGATTTCAGTGTACAAGTCCTTTCATTTTGACATACTTGTGTTCTTTCTTTATAAAGGTTTTACTTCACTCTAGGTATGATACACAGTCAATTATATTTTTCAAAAACCTCGGTGAAAGTAGATAGAACTTACCACATAAAAAAAGTTTTAAAAATCTTTTTTTAAACTTATTTACTTGTCATTTGTTGTAATTTCAACGAAAGTTTAAGAAACAATTTAAATGTCAAGAAAGTGCAAAGGTTGGAGTTTGCAACGTATCCAAACTTATTTTTGAACTTTGTTTCTCATTCTCACCCACAATTTCCCCCTTCTTCTTCTACATAAAAAGTTCTTTAAAGCATGGAAGCGTAAACTAACTTTGCTTGAAGAAAGTTTTTAAAGATTCTGTATAACCTGGCCACACTACATTTCTCTTTTCTCTAGTGTTTTAATGCCTAATACTTTTACTAAGCTTGCTCATTTGAGAGATAAGCAAAATTTTAAAAGTTTTTAAAATTCCTTAAAGTTTCTTGACTTTCATACTCCAAAACCACACACGGGACACACCAGAGACTTCATTTTCAGTTTTAGCTTAAGCTCCTTAAAAACAAATTATACAATTTTCTTGTTAAAAGCAATAAAATTTTGGGTTGAGTAAAACACTGATTCAAACCCGACCATATGGACTGTGTCTGTCAAGTCGATTGGCTTTTCATGCAAAAACACTATGCTTAAATGCTACCATGTATTTTCTTTTCTATACAAAAACCGTTTCAAAACACATGCAGATACAAATGTACAATTGACATTTTCAAGAACACGAACAACACACACGGGACGACATACGAGTAATTTTGAAATATTGAGTGTTTTGTCATTGGTTTCCGGACACAACTCAATCCTTCCTTTCATTAGGCCATAACATTTGTCCCAAGTGTAACTAATATGGGTTACTTATTTCATCTTTTTCCAAAATATTATCTCTTTGTATTATCTCTAGTAAAAATCGGTTCTGCTTCATCTTCAATTAGCAGTGAGAGCATCTTTAGAAAATACAATATTTTTTATCTCAAGATAAATCTTACGTAACCCCAAAGCCACTGAAGCGTCTAAAATTGATGCTGATTCATTCTACTAGCAAGAATAATTTCATTGTAATTCAGCTCTCAGAAACCACAAGAATAATACATAGCAAACTGGAAACTAGTTGTTAAAGTTTAGAAAAGGCTTTATATTAAAAATTTTGTATTTACTCATGCAATATTGTAAATAAATATCCAATCCTTATCAATCCTTTTAAAATTAATGTATAAATACTCAATCAGTCTGCAATTTGAAAGCTTATTGCTTGGTAATATTTATATGAAACAAGCAGATTCATCTCCAATGCCACTGAATTACATTTCATTTATATGGAAATCAGTATTGTACACATATTGCATCACTTTGCTTGACTCACTTTGCTTTATAGCTTTAATATTAAGATTCCTATTTTATACTCTCTTACCGTTCTGCATCCACTACTACCATAATCTTCTTAATACAAAGTTCCTTATTCAGACTCACAATTCCAATCTAACCACTACATAATATCCATCAGTCACAAGCAGCAGCAACCTTCATCTACATCTCTATTCAATTCTCTCAAGAGACTCCTTTTGATACTCTCCCATTTAATGAAAATAGATGCAGAAAGAAAGATTAAAGTAAAGAGATTATCATTGCTTGGCTGTATGTATAATGTTTTCATTGTGATTCTACGTCATGCATTTCAATCATCCTCAGTGTGTGTACTCCACCCACGCATCTCATTCCTTATATCTTCTGTACTGGAGAGTAGACTCTGGTCGATAAAGTTCTATTTTGGATATTCTCAAACCTGTAGCAAACAGTTCTTTTTGAACAAGAAGTTTTAAAAAAGCTTGTTGGTTTAGCTTTTAGTAGGTAAAAATATATTTAACCTTGTGATTGCACTTAACTTATTTAATAACATAACTACGACAAGGACAATGTGGGAATAAAACTGGAATATGACGATATGAGGGTGACAACTGGCTTTGATAGGGACAGGATAGACGTAGGAGTGAGTTTATTCTTGTTAGCTCCTGGAGGATGTGTAGGTGTATTTCTCTTCAGTCTTCATTCAACTTAGTTTGACCTTTGACTTTCTATTTTTATTAAAAGTTCTTTCAATTTGTTGTTTTTAGTACCTAATTGTTTTAACAGTTATAGGTAAACATTTTTATAACTACTTGTGTTTAGGGAGTTAGTGTCCTCGTGCTTAATTTTTTTCTTAATTGCTGTAAGAGTAAAAATTTGTTTCAGAAAAATTGAAGGTTGGTGATGATGAGATAACAAACTTTTGATCCTTGTGTTGACAGACTTGAGGAAGAGTTCTGTGTAGTTAGTTTCTTTTCTTAGGTTGTATCGATTGGGGATAAACTTTTTCCAGTTGGAAAGATAAATAGGGAGTAAGCAAGCAAAAGTAAAGATACTGATTTTGAGAGAGAGTAAAGGGGGAATGCCTGTGTACCCTATCACTCTAGGTTGTGTATGTATATGTTTTAGGGTTTTAAAATTTAAAGGGCTTTCAGTCTCTTGACAATACTCTTCCAGAGAGAGTAGATCACATTCAAATTGCAAATGAATGAGCATCCCTGTTTTTCTGATTATATTATAAATTTTGATTCCAAGATGTCTATTTTGTTTTGAAAACATACTTCATGCATATTTATTCTGATTTGATGATAAGTAAAGGAACTAAGTTGACTCGTTGTCATCATCTTCGTCTTTAGTTTTTATTGCCTTTGACTTTGGCAACGGTCCGACAAAGAAAACATCAAAAGGGACATTAATAGTTTATCGTGTATAACAAAACTTTTAGCCACATTCCAGGAGGAGTTATTCTTTTGCTTCTTGAAACCAGCATAGAAAACAGCAGGTCTTTGCAGAAAATATCAATAAATTTTAATTTCCGCTATTTTGTTATTTCTGGTTTCTTATACAGTAAGAAACTGGCTAATACTAATGTACAGTCAGTAGGGCTTCCTTTCTTCTGTTGGCTATTTCCGAAGAGAAAAATAAACATCCTTCCTCCTAGTCTTTTTGTGAGTGTTAATACAGACTCAAAAACAATTTTTAAACTTTTTAATATACAAGGCAGAGAACATTTAATAGTTAAAATCGTATTTAAAATAAATGTTCAAATATACAGGATGATAATTATTGGGATTAGAAATGAAATTAGGAAACACACGTCCCTTGTTGACGGGTAAAGAAAAGCTCTTTTAGAGGGAAACAGGTGCATGGCGACGTTCTAGTTCTAATAATGACATTAGTGAAAGAAAAGGAAACCAAAGAAAATCAAGTAAAGTTTCCTATTTCTTTTGTACCCCAATCACCAGTAAGTGTTCGATATTCTCGAAAGTGATTAACTTTTAGGAAGAGAGTTGACCTAATGATACCGTGACCATGTACGATAAACCCATTGTATAACGACTAAAGTCAACTCAAAGGTATCTTTCTGATTCTGACTGTCACCCTTTAAAACAAATATGATTTTGTCCCTGAAACACGTACATCCATTCATCCATCTAATTTTTGATTTTTTTTCCGTATGGAAATTCAGGCATTGTCAAGTTTAATTTTCAAGTCTCATCTCATCACTCTCATCAGTATCACCAAATTTAGGGTTCGAAAGTATGAGAAAAAAGACAAGGGTAGTTTTTAAATTAAATGAAGTCCGGAAAGAGCACGAACTACAGTAGAAGTCATGTTTCGTCATTACATCGTTGTCACAGGGGACTCAAATATTGAATTATGATGTCAAATTTCAGGAACATTCTGCCTTTTAGTATTATTAAAGTTCAGCCCTGCTCCCTTTTAGAATTTAAATTTTGTAGCAGTAAATACTCCTTTTACTCATCAGTACACTGCACTACATGTATAATATCGATTGCTTTTTTAAGTTTTTTTATCAGCTCAGCAGGCTAACAGTAATTTATTTCATTTTAATTTTTTTTTCAAAATGTTTTTAAAGCCCAAAAAATTTTTAATTTTTATTTCTCTCTCCAATAACACTAGAAATTTTAGCGTGGAAAGGTGAATTGGTCATGCTGACGAAGATACTGACGATTACTTTTTGTGGGGAGTGTTTGAAACGAATGGATGAATGAAATGAATGAAAATTATTATTACAATTTATTAAGCTACCGTCTGCTTCTGCTTTTAGTTTTTTCAGATGGAACTTCTTTTCCTTGATCTCTATCTTACTCCTTTTTTTTAAAATAAGACATATTATAGCATGGCTTATCGTTATTTTTATTATGTTGTTCATACACTACAAGTTGTAACTGCTTCTGATTATGTTATAATACCACTAGTATATGCTTCTGGCTTGTTTCAAATTCAATTCAAAATAAAGAATATTATCCCTTGTATTATGTATTATACCCCTGTAAGCATTTCAGATAGATAATAATAATAATATGATTCGTTCATGACATCATTATATCACCATTACAAGGACTTGCTCTATATTACATTTTTTTTCTATTGTCATATTATGTACTTCTAATCTTTATGTTATATACTCATCCGTAGTACATTTAAAAATGCTGATGATGACACTGAATAGACTCTAGACTGATTGAGAGTAGAGTGTAGGGAATACAATGGATAGATATTACATAAAGCTAGCTCATTGTTACTTAACAGAAGTACCCATTTCCTGTTTCCTCATATTTATCTGTGAACTCCCTCAAAAATAAAATATACAGTGTGCTTTTATTTTTAACTGTATTTATGTATATAGTGTGTTAGCTAGTGTTTAGTTTGTAGTGTTAAATATTAACCGCATATATTTATTCCTAAAATTGACAATAGTTGATCCAAAATTAACATCCTATTGGTATTCAAACCCAAATCCTAAATGCGGTCAAAATACAGTCACAATCATAATTACGATGTGGTTAGGAGGAAAGAAAAATTTTTCAATTGCTTTCTACTCATTTTTCTATTGCGTAACCTAAGCTTGTAATATTGGGTTGAAAAGTTGGAATGATTTTATGATTGTTTCGAAATGCCATCCATCCTTATGATTATGATTTAGCTTTGGCTTTGCATGTCAGTTGGCAGTTGGTCCTAAAACTTGATGAGAATGAGAGTAAATTATTCATCTATTATTGATATCAGGGTAGTAATTGTATCCCTTTGTCTGAAAATAGACCCCTTGTCTATTAATTTTAAACATCTCAGTGCACCGTTGTTTCGGAGCGTGTGTCATTCTTTGAAGCTAAATGAGCCGAATCGAGCAACCGTTGTTAGTGAAGTTGTAATTGTAATTTACCTTCTATGTAAGACTGTAGGAGGACAAGAGTAGAACTTGATCTGATTCTGTTCTCGTGGGCGATTGCTATTCTATCATAACATATTTTTAGGTATAATCATCTCCCGAATAATTTGTTGTTGGAATGTCAAAAAATTCTATTATGGTTAAAGAAAAAACCAAGTAATCTTTGAATAATTCTGAAAAGCTCCTTATTTTAAAAGTTGTTTCCGAATCTACTAGCCATTTCAGTATTTTTAGTAAAATGATTTCAAGCAGGGATAAGCAGTTAGGGCCATAATTGTTAAATCGAGCTTAGGAAATCCTTATACAAGATCTTATCACCATCTCATTAAGTACTGAGACCGAATAAAAATGAAAAGAAAATGTTTTGAGGTTGAGCAAGAGTCACCCTTAGTCAGCCAGTCAATCTTTTCTTCAAACTAATGAAGGTTGTTAAGAAATTTAATTTTAGATGAGAACCGGTCTTCCTTGAATTATACCTAAGGTGGTGGTTACTTTGGTTTTTCATGGATAGAACCTGATTTGACTTCATTGTATGTTCAATCTTGACTTAGGATTGAGGTGGTCTGCGGTCTGCTGGAGACTTGGACTGTTGGACTTACTTGACTACGTTTTTTTATTTTCCTCCAGGCAAGGCTTCGTTTCAGATTTTAACCATTATAACCATCCTCACTATCACAAACCACCATCACCACAACAAAACTGAAACAGACGGTGGAGTGCTCCTTTCTCATTGAATATATATACCTGGACTTATACCTGTATTTATAATAACGACTTTTTCAAGAAGTTTGTAAAGATTACCGTCAGACATAGACTATCAGAGATCTGAAGAAATGACTATCAAAGTAGTTATTAGTTTTATAGTATGTGGTTCCTCTCTCCTAACTTTTGTTTTATGGTCTAATTTTTTTAACAGTTTCTTTTTCATAAAGAGCTTATTTTCTTCTTAATACTCGTCCATAACTGGCTTAGTAATCAATGTGCTAATTTTGATTTATGTGAAAAGGGATCCTTTTGTGTATTGGGCGAGGTACCCTTTGGCTTTTTGCTGAGTTGACTTCTACTCAATGTGTTTTCTATTTATCCTTAGGTGTTGTGAATTCACAGAATTATTGTTAGCAAATGGTGAATAGAATTTCTCAATTCTATACCAAATCCTATTGTTTAGAAGTAACTTGTTTTCTTTTCAAATCTTTTTATATTGTAATAGTTACATGTATATTGAAGCTGTGTTTTGAACAAGGTAGCAGAGCAGAGATTTTTTTCAGGGTTTCAAAACTTCAATTCTATAAAAAAAAAACTTCCAAAATTGTAATTCATCTATGGGTAATGAGTACCAACCAATAAGCTGATTAAATATATACACTTAGGAACCTAGTTTAGGATATTTAGGGTTTGTTATTGTTTGTATGATGACCTAGATTGCCTAGATAGTCAGATGCCTTTAAAAATCTATGTTAGTAAAATATTTGTTTTAAAAAACTACCTACGTTTTTTATGTATTTTACTGTAAATGTTCGATTTTCTATCAACACCAGATCAACACAGACTTGAGTGGGTGATTTCTCTTGAATTTCACTCCAACTCAAATTTACTAAAAACATGAAAATTACAAAACATTTATTTTATTTCACACAAGCCAGTATTATTGTCTTCTACGAAGAAAAACCAATCTACAAATTCCTCTTAAACTTTTTGTGAAGGGAAAGGACGTCAATTTCACTTCTAAGTAAATTTTTATTCATAATATTTCTGGACTTTCGTCTGCATAATATGACTCTCTTTTGTGTAAAAGTCAATACTAAAAAGAAATAATAAAAAATCTAACAAAATAACGATACAGACATGAGTACTTTCAGAAACAGATAAAATTAATGATTGACAAATAAAGATTGAGAAAAGGAAGATATAATAACTAGAAATAAAATTCTTTCATTGTGTACTCTTTATAAAAAAAGATGGAACTTGGATTATTATTGTGTTCATGTATCACATCATGTACTTCTGCTTCCAGGCATGATGAAACAACAATGTGAATGTGAACATGTTTTTCCTCTATTTCTTACTTTATCAACATCGACAACATTTGTCCAATCTATTTGTCATCCATTTCGGATTCATATTGCGTGCTTTGCTCTTCTTTCTTATGAAATAATAATAATCATATTAAATAACTACGTTCTGTCAACTGTCACAGGGACATGCTTTGACTTCGTTGATTGGGCTTTTTAACTCGGATATGTCGTGATCATTCTCAAAATTTTGTATAATAGCAGTCAGCATTTTTTTACTTATCATTTATTTCCCAACCTACTTTATTTAGTACTACTGCTACGGACTGGTTTTACAAAAATAAAAATCTAAAATTGAAATAGGTTTACTTGTCACCCTGATCTGCCTGAGGTGTTGGTGGTGGTAGTAGTTGTAGTGCGTCTAGCTTTCTTAATCTCAATGACCGAAAATTGATGTTTTTTCTTTCATGTGGTTGAATCTTGAATAATATCTTTCTTGATCCTTGTGAATCCCCAAAAGTTCTAAATCTTGGGACATGATATAATGATACAAATTCTTAGCGTACATTCCCATGTTACATTGACGAATGAGGAATGATGAACTATTACTATGGCTTACTTTTCTGTGTGGTACTTTTTCTTATTTTTTACAACTTCTTCTGTGAAAATGTTTGCTTGTTTGTGTGTATTGTGTCTTGTGAAAGAGAACCTTTCTTGAGTTGGACTTGTTTAATCGATAAAGACGATAAAGGCTTTCTTTTTTTCTGTTTGATGCTTGTGGGGAATGGAGAACCAGTTAAGCTTTCAAGTAATGTAATTCAGATTTTATTTGTGTAACCACTATTTTATTGTTGTATGAGAGCCACTTCTGGCTACTGTTTCCGGCGAGTGCTCTAGAATTTTTTTGTATCAGTTTAAATGTATAAAAGTGTTTTTTACAATAAAATCCGAGGCTTAGTTTTCAAATTATTTAGTTTAGAGGATGATTCAGAAAGCGAAGAATGGGAACGGGCTTAGTAGAGCTTTTACTGTTTGGGAAATAAAAAGAATTTCAATGAGGAATTAGATAAATTGACATTCCATTTGGAGAGTTTGTTATTAGAGAGAGAGAGTGAGAAACAACTTGAGTCTAGATATACAATTCAAGTGAAACAACTAACTCTGAAACTTTTAGTTATTTTGGGTTTGCATCACATAGAATTATATTCTAACACATACATACACACGTCTGGATATTCCAAGTTTTATTAGAAGGGAAGGGAGAGAGCTAAAGTGGAAGAATTACTAGGAGAATTGGATTTGGGATTGGGATTGAACTGCCTTGGGTCGCTTTTTTGGACACCCGGGTCGGGCTTATTTCGGCGAGGGATGATTTCTCTTATGTAATATATGTGAGTCAGAACGGAACTGTTTGAATTAGAGGCTCCGGGTTTTTCCTAAAGGTCGGGTTATTTTCCAGTGTTAGCCGCAACACACAGTAAGGGACGTTTGTATTATTAGAGGCGAGTGTTTCATAAGGACAAATAGGATTCAATAAAATTTTGATTGGACTAAAAAGGGCCTTAGATTAAAGCATTGAACTAACTGTGTAGTGGCTGAGATACAAAAGACATATATTATGCATATTGTACCAATTTAAGAATGTAATAGTAGTTCAGTCAGAGTATTGTATAAAAGGGAAAGAGTCAAAGAGACTTGAACAACTCCCCTGTCTGTCGTTAATTGGCTTAAATTGTCAATCCTATTATGTAAGTTTTCAAGATTAAAGTAAAGTCTTTGAAGATTCAAATGATTGTGGGTTATCATTTTCAATCGAGTTATTTTATTTTATTGTTGAATATAATTTGTAACAAAATTAAAGTAGCTTCGTTATCAGTAAATTTCTTTAAAATATCATTTTGTTTATCATCGCTGAAAATATAGTCAATTCATATGCACCACCAGAATTTACGTTTTAATACTTAAGCGAAATTTTGAAGTTACTCACTCATCACTCTAGAAAAAGAACAAAGCCGACTTGAATTTTTTTTATAGATTTTTTGTTATCTCCGACTGACTGAAGACTATGACAAACGTGTACATACTTTTTTGTTGCATACTCTGAATACAGTAATGCTTTTAGTACATCCATCTTTCAAATATGAGTAATTAGCTAGAATTGAGGTTTTTGTGAGTCACGCTGTAAATTCCTAGATTTAAGCTCACAAAAGGGTAAAATCAAAACTAACTTGAAGGTAGGTATAGATTCTACATATGTGCATCTGTACACATATTATTACTTCATTACTAACTACAAATCTACTAACATCAACTAACTTCACTACACATACGTATACCCCTAAACACTAAATGCAATGATAGTATAGAGTGTAGTTGGTAGTGATAAGAACAAAGTGGAAGGAGACAGGTGTTGGTTAAATAAATCGGAGGATTTTTTATCTGTCACTTTAGTTTTATGTGCTTGCAAAAGAGTATATTGGATGCTCACTCGTTTCGTTTTTTTCTTTTAAAGTTACTTCCATTTCATATAGATTCTGATTTTCTGATAGATGCTACATGGTTGCTTCTGTTCTACTGATTTTTTATCTAGAGTAGATGCAAACTGTATATATAGTTTTGAATGAAGGGAAAAACTTATTCGTAAGTATAAGATTTCTTTTGGCATCTTTTTTCGTTCCCCTTCTCACATTATTATTTTATTCAGTGGTGAATACATGCATGCGTATGATGAATCTTCTCTTTAGTGTAATATCATTCTGAGATTGTAACTCAGATGTTATTCTATCTGTCTCAATTTGCCTTTTGAGGAATGAAAAACCTATTATACCTTGGTTTCATTTCAATTCCTAAGGGCCTGAAGGGAATATCTCGATCTAAAGTGCCAAGTACCACCAAAAGCTTTGATTTGACATAAAATAACTAAGGGCTTTATTTATTCGTTCCAATGTTTGCTTGTGCATAAAGAAGTTTTAAAAGAACAAAGCTTTATTATTTTTTGAGCCTGAGCCTTTATTTCCCTTCATCCATGGAGGAGTGACTGGGAAGCGTGAAAGAGTTAAAATTTTATCAACCTTAAAGAAAACACGAAGCCGGTGTGGCATAGCATATTACGACATTACAAGTATTTTGCGGCATTACAAGGCATTTATTTGGAAAAGAGAGAAGGATTCTCTGTAATAAGTTGAATTAAAGTTTTGCTTGAAAGAATAAGTAAACGTGAGTTTGTGTAGCAGCGTCAGCTGGAGTAAAATGAAAAATTGAAGCTTCAAAGTTTTATGAAGTTGGAAGTTAAAATGAAATAGAGAAACGGCAGCAGCACCAGGAATGAGATTCCTTCAGGGCCATGCCAAGCTTTTCAGACTGAGTACACGCATTTTGTCCATGGTTTATATGTATAGATAGATAAGAAAAAGGGGAAGGAAAGGAAGAACACACTGAAGCAGAACGGATATGAAATTTTTACAGCCACACTCCTGGATTACATACAGGCATCTAATGACTAAAACTTAATTAACTTGGACGTAATATATAATATTATAGTAGTGCACCTTGTGTAAAAAAAACCAAATGCGATCAAAGTCCACGCTATCTTAAAATAGCTTAAAAAATTGAGTTTTCAAATAATAATAATAATGGTTTTAATTTTAAATCCGAGATTTCCATGATTGTCTGTTATTACTTTTTACTGTTTTTAATTATCTTTTCCATTGTTTAAATGAATCTCATCGGAATTATATATTCAAAGTTGAATAGTTGAGAAAAAGAAGAATTGGCACCCCAGGAAGTGGTGGCATACTGGTTGGTGGGTGGGTGGTAGGTAGTGTGACTGCTTGTTAAAATGCAGGAGTTTAGCAAAAAGAAGTAGTTAATTTCTCAAGTCAAGGTTTTTGGCCTTTACTTTTGAATAATTCATGTTTTTAGTAGCTTGAGAATGGATTTACAATTTACATTCCGGATTTAGCTAACAATAGACATTAAGATTTATTCAAATTCAGTGTGTTCGTGTTCTTACTGTTTCATTCTCTCACGAAAGGATAAAAGGCACTTTGGTTTGTTTCATTAGAATTAATACAAGAAAGATGAGCCTCGGCAGCCTTATGTAACTATCCTGACTATATTAAGATCATGAAATAAGTCATAAGGACAAACAAATATGGCCTCGGGAATAGTAATAAAAGTAGGTGGGAATTTACTACTTGTTAGTTTGAAGAAAAAGGTTTTATGTAACAATAGTTTCTGTATTTCGTCTCAATTTTATACATCAAGTGGACTTGAGTATTTAAAAATATGTCAGCTTAGGTTTGTATTATTGTGTGTAGCTAAAAGTTAAGGGTTTGCTTTACAAGTTCAGTGAGTATATAAACAGGAGTCATAAAAGGGTGTCATTTACCAAAAGAAAATGACCGCTTGTTATGACACCAACGTGTGAAATATTTTGTTTCATAAGTATTAACTTTTTTATGAAACAACTATCCACTCATTTGCTCAACACAACTTTTTTGACACAATCAAAAATTATTTTATGCTTAACTTTAGTTCGTCATTACTGTCAAATTTGACTTTCTTTCCTTTGATACGCTTTTCCAAATTTCTTTTACGATTCAAATCTCTACTGAATGAATTATAAATTCTATTTCGAATCATATACCACCCTGGAGGAGTTTAAAATAAATGAATGCAAAACAAACAATAGAATTTTTATTTCAAACAGTTTACTGCTTTACTTAGACTTTTGAATTAAAACCAATTTAAGGCAATAGGATCTACTTCACTTTACAATAAAAGACGTAACAAGAACTAAAAAGAAACTCAAATCGCTCTCAAGCAAGCGATCAATAATATCAATAACATTGTATCATAGAATCCCTACACCGAAAGATAAAAGTTTTCCAGAAGGCACTCTAATAGAAAAAAAATTCCAAAAATAAAAATATTAATAAAATATTTTTTTAGTA
>JAQGAA010000845.1:0-18776 GCA_034696425.1 Isotoma viridis | reverse complement strand
TATAAGGGCAGTCTCATAAAGCCCCATAATTTATCTTTAAAGATGTGTAATCTAGAAGGGGTAAATAGAGAATGAAAATGAAGAAATCGTACGGAATATTCATTTATATCATCATCATGTGCTCGTCTTACATTTTTAAAACCGTGTAAAACTGTAGTAGATAGGCTACTCTTATACCTTAGTAAAACTGTCGTAAAAATGTGAAATGCCCGTAAACGACCAAATTACGTAAGAAGGAAGAAGACGAGTGTGGATGTGGAGTGAAGAGAAACTTATAACCTGCCTGTGAACTGTTATCCATGTCAATTCGGGCAGTGACCATAGACCAACTCATTTGCATTGTTGATTGAGCATGGGCCAGTCACCACTCACCAGTAAGCCAGTAATCAATCAACTGCAAACTGACTGAGCTAGAGCTGGAGCTGGAAGCCGCTACCAACGCTCACATTCAACATTAGAAGTATTGGAACACAACACTGTAAGCTTCAAAAACGGATTATCCCATGATCCCATCCCATCCCTCTGTCTGTACCTTAACATGTACATGTTCTAACTGCAAACTAGTGCAAACCGTAGAAAGTCATAAGTGGGAGGTTAATAACTAAAGGCAAATCACACAGACAAAATGATTATGCTCCGAAGAGCTCTTTGTCCAGCTTCTGTCTCTAGGCGTTTTCAAACGCTACAGAAAGAATATGAAGTCCTGTCCAAAACAACTACAATCGGGTCAGATCCATGTACCATGATGCATTATGTTAGTACGAGGAGTGTTGCAAATAGTGGTGGTATTGGCACAGGGGTGGTACGGCTCTCCTGCAAAGTACGAAACCGTGGTATTGTTCAGTCATTGTCTTTATTCTGCTCCGCCTCCGATGGGGACACGCAATTTCAAGGGCGTAGGGGGTTCCCAACATATGCAACAAGTATTGGAGTAGAGGAGCCAAAGATGGATACAAGTCACTTGATAACAGTTCCGATACATCTGAGAAAACGCTTAGAGAAAAAGGCAATTCGAGAGAGTACCAGAGGTCACAAGATGCAAAAGATTGTTGAAGCTTCTCGAAAAGGACGTCGATCAGTAAGTTCTAATTTTGAAAGTGAAAATGTCTTTTTACGCATTTTGAACATTCCACGTTCTAAACTGCACAATTAAAATGGACTTATTTATTTTTGAAGGAAACTGTAATTCATTGCAAGAAACCAGAGTTAAACCACTGCGTTGGCCAAACTTATGCTAGAGATAATGTTATCTTGGCTTCTAAAAGCTGGACTCATCGAAAAGCTGCTGGAGATTGGTTTACTATCCGCCCTGTCGCTCATTCGGTAAGCTAGAATCCGATACCTCTAGCTAGCGTATATTATGTTTACTTATTATAATTATAATTAATATCAATATGATTTTTAAAATGTCTTTTGTTTCTATTATAGAAGACACACGGGTTTTTAGATGGTTCTGAAACTACTTTTGAAGATCTTGGTGTCACGCCAGATATAGTTAAAATTTTACAAGAAAATAAAGCCATCAAGCCAACCTTGATCCAGGTATGTCGGAAGTCTTGCAAATTCATGTATTGCAGTACAATACCTACTTACCTTTTGATAAAATCAAGAGTATAAACAATTAGTATAAACTAATTGCCGTGTTTGATTTACTTAAGGAAATATCCTTACCAGAAGTTCTAAGAGGGACTAACAATCTCATAGCAGCAGAAACTGGATGTGGAAAGACACTAGCGTATTTAATTCCTGTAGTTCAACAAATTTTGATAGAAAAACGTGGTAGAAAGAAACGGGGAGTCAATCAGCCATTTTCAATTGTGCTTGTGCCAAGTCGAGAATTAGCGGATCAGATTTATGCAAGTCAACTCTCTAGTCTGAAAAATCAATTTTGTCGATATGACTAGTTTCAGTAAAAAATGTAATTGCTTTCTAATTTATTTTCAGTATGTTGCAACAAAGTTAACGGAAGGTATGGATATTAAGGTAGCTATTTTACAAGGAGGAAATTTGGCTTCCAAAATCAGTAGTCCTCCTGCGGCGCTTGTGGATATTTTGATTTCTACCGTCAACGTTGCGTCTGTTTTAACTTCTGCTGGGGTTTATAACACTAGAGGCGTTGAGCACGTCGTACTAGATGAAGCAGACACTTTACTAGATGACAGTTTTTCTCAAGATGTACTTGCATTCTTGAGGAAGTTTCCGGTAAGTTTTATATCTGTGATTAATTATTGTATAAAATCAGGACTGTGAATTTGACAGTTTTTTGCATATTTTTTAGTTTTTTCCTACAAATAATAACAATAAAGAAACCCAATTGACCTTAGTCAGTGCTACGATGCCAAGGAGTGTGGAATCCTTATTGGATGAAATCGTTCCTGTAAGTTGATAGAATTTGAACTAAACAAAACACGTCACTTATAAAAACATAACTTACAGTAGTAGAATGTTAAAACATAATTTTTTTTCAATGTATATAGCTGGAATCGCTAAACCGTATTTCTACTCCAGCCCTTCATCGTGTGTTGTCCCACGTACCTCAGACGTTCTTGCGATTGAAAAAAAGTAGCAAACCGGACAAACTATTGGATCTTGTTAAATCTGACGTCAGAAATAATATTCCAGTTATGATATTCTGGTAAAACAATAAACAAATAACCCGATTTTACGAAAAATTTATTTAAATTTATTTAAACGCATTTCGAATATATGATATTTTGAAACTCTAGTAATAAAACGTCAACCTGTGACTGGATGAAGAACTTTTTCAAAGTGAAAGAAATAAATGCTATTAAAGTTCATGGAGAAACTATACCAATACGTCGGAAAGGACTTCTTAACTTATACCAAACTGGTAAAGTAAACGTATTGATTTGTACTGATTTGGGATCTCGAGGAATAAATACTGTCAGGGTATTGTACAAATATGAAATATCCGAAAGTTAACTCAATAATTAAACATTTAAACAATAATATAATATACTCTAAATAAATGATTTTTATTTTAATTGCAGACTGGTCATGTTATTAACTACGAGTTTCCAAAATTTCTGGCAGACTATATTCACAGATGTGGTAGAACAGGTCGTGTTGGAGCTGAAAGGAAAGGGTGCGTCACAAACTTTGTATCCGGAACGTATGAAGTCAGTGTTGTTAACGAGATCGAGGTCCGTATAATTTTTTTTGGTTAATGTCTATTTCTAAAGTTTACCTTGAACTGCTTAGTAATGTAATAAGAAATGTAATGTAAAATTCAAACAAATATACTTTTCTATTGGTTTTTACAGATGAGCGTTAGAAAAGATTTGTCGCTACCAAAGGTAAATGCCAATATTAAGCGCATTTTGTCTAGCCGTTATGGTATGTTTCAACCCATTGTGCCTGTAGATGAAGACCAAAACGAAAAGAAATTTTAAGCAACGAAATTCCGTATGGTTGTATAAGGTTTTAATATATTCTTCTGTCATCTGTATTTATATTTATATAGTTTGCATTGTTATTAGTTTTACAAATTAATAGACTGAATTTATTTGGAAAAGCTACCTCCCCAATCGGGTACAGTTTGATCTTTATCAGCATAGAGAACGATTTAGATTTATGTGGTATTTTGTACTCACTATAATTTTAAGTCATTATTGGTAGGTTATATCTCAATTACAGATTTACACATTATGAAAAAATCAGGTACTGCTTATTTTCTACAGCAGTTGAAAAAAAAGAATTTATAATTAATTACAGTAGGTATAACTTGACATGCATTACATAGTTGAAATCATGTATGTAAGCGTTTTGTGACAATAAATTACTTTAAATAGTACACTATGCGTCGTACAGAAAATCCCATTCTACATCTTCTTGAGAACTTTGAAAAATGAGCTTACTTAGTTATATTTGCCAAGAACGGCTGTGGTAACATTGTATAATTATGAAAGATCACAATAATTGAATAGCCAACAGTTTTGTTTGATTTGTTTGAAATAGCACCTATAGAGGTTTCACAATAAAGATACAATAATATTTAAGAATCATGTCATAGTAAAAGAACAATTTTGTCGTAAAGAAGTATTGCAGAATTAGATTATGAATTGTCTATAGTACTCTAGCTATGTCAACTAATACTTATTAATTTCTTACCTACAGTTAGCAAATATGATAAATCATTTGCTTCTATCAACCATTCTCTAAATACATTATAGTTGATATTTTTATAAGGAGAGCCTGCTCTCTTGTTGACTCTCAGCTCACAAGAATTGAATATTTTGATGTGTACGTTCAATTTCAATTATTTACTGCTCCCATTATTACGTAGGGTTCAAGTTCAAAAGTAATAGTAAAAAAACAGTACAAAATTAGCCACCGATTATTGCAATTCGCAGCAAGTTCAAAATTCTAAGGTTTAACGGCTATTTGATCAGAGCTAGCCAAAGTCAACAGTTGTGTACCTAGTTTTTTAATATGACCTATCGATAAGACACGATCCTGCGATGAAACAAATGTATGTAATTACAAGTAGCAGTCTGGATTTCTATATCTTTAAATAAATTAATCACAGTTTAATTTCAGACAGCGCTAATTATTTTTGCTATACTAGCTGTAACCATTTGTGTTGCTTATAGTCCGAGAACACAATCCATCGAGAAATTGACTAAGTTTGTTTAGGGCTTCTCTAAACTCTAAATAACTTGTGCTTCTGTAAGATCGAGGAACATTGATTTATATTTGGCCAAAAGACTACCAATTCCAACTTCCATAATTGGATGTTTCATGTTTCTACAATTCATGAGAATTCCCCACCGTGTGAATAGCGTTGTAGCAATCCCTGTCGCCCCAGATTAATTTAGCTTCAATTAAATCTCGTTGGTCTAATGTGGCAGAAAAATACCACAAATACAACCCCATTATCACAGACCATGTTCTGAGAGGTCCTAAGAACAACGCCATTGTTCCATAAGCCAGGTAGAAAAAGTAGGCAAATACTGCTTGAAAAAATATAAGAATTGCGCACGGTAAGTTGTTCCACACTTGGGAAGAGTAAGAACAAAACTTTCCTTCGAGGCATATCAGTCGAAACCTGTAATTTTAAGTATTTTATACATTTACATATATGGTAAAAATATTTTGCTACATTTCCAGAAATTATAGATTTCTAACCTCAAGTCTGCACAGTGACTCAAAACAATAACAAAAGGTAGATGGAACCAAAACAACTGTAAAGAAATTAGAAATTTAATGGCATACTCATCACAATTCGACTTCAAATGCATCTTTATTTAAATTTAAATTCTGACCTGGACACATCCATAGAAGTAAGAGAAAGCACCTGGTAGAATTTTTCCGTCTACGTATGTTCCCCATGCAAAGGCAGCTCCTAAATGCCCGTCAATTACCTCACCAATAAACCAAGGACCTATATAATAGGCGTACGAATTTAAAATATTTAAGAATAAAGCAAGAAAGAGCTTATTTGTAAAATACTCGCTGATTTGTCTTACCGATAGTTAAATAAATTGGGTAAATTATCAAAGGATAAAATAATTTATTAATTGTGCATAGAATCCATATTCTTCTTATTAACCAGCCACCTCTGGTTGCTCTAAGATCTGGCGTCTGTAAGCGTTTTTCTAAAAAGCAAGTTAAAAGCAATACTTTATTGCCGGATACCATGAGATAAAAGTTAATTTGTACTAGTAAAAAAATACCTTTGACTAGGATATGCCATAACCGTATCGCTACTAGAGGTAGTACAGCGATCATTACTAAAGTTACGAAAACGCTGTGAAACTGTATAACAAAGTAATTCTTATAATTAGTTTAATTCCTGATAAACATACTATTCTGTAATTAATTATATTAACTTTATTAGATTTATCTAACCACTGATGTTGCATCTGTCATCAATGTTATTCGAGGTAGAAGTCTAAAATGTAATTTGCTACCGTCCAATGCAAATGGTTGGGTGATTTCAGCTGCTTGACCCTTTTGATCTCTTGCATAAACCTTTTTCATAATCGTCTTTAAATTAAAATCCCGTTTTCCGACGAAGTTACGATATGATGCTCGTGTTTTTTTTTATTAAAAGCCTTACAGTTATTTGATGAAGCCCCACAGCATACTGTTGAGGATCCCACTTTGCAACAAATAAAGAACCCTTGACATTTTTACATTCAATCCAATCGTCATTGTCCACTTTCACTCTAACAGTTTCCATCGGATATGGAGAAAACACAAGCATTCTGTACACAAAACAATTACAATTTCTGTGAATTGATGTTTAACCAACAATGTGAAATACATTTCATAAAACTGCAAAATCTAATTTAATTAGTTTACCTGATATGAGTAGAGCTCAAAAGAAGTTGCAAATTTTCTTTGTGAGGAAGGCTAAATAATGCATGTTTAGGGTTTGTCACTAAAATTATAGGCCACGTTCCGTGAGCCACGTCTATAAATGAAAACAGGCCGTGGTCAAAGGCTGCAACTCGAAATCTGCATAAAAATTTATTTTTTAGCTTATTCTATAGAGAGCAAAAAAATTCGAATAAATATTTATATGAAATTCATCTCACAATCTGTTTTCTTTCCAATCTCCCAATTCCAATTCAAGAAATCCACTATGTTGAAGAGTATACATATTTGGGACAGTACCACCAAGGGTATGAAGATGACCACATAAATAAGCTGTTCCACTTTTCATCAAATCTCTTAAACCACGCTCCGGAGCAATTATACATGACGTTGGGTAATGCCCAAACCAAATTGTAGCATTACTTCCTCTACTATCTACTTCAAATTGTTCTAGCATTTCGAATTGTTCAGGTAAAACTCTCCCAATAAAATTTAAAGGTCGTCTGGGACCAGGGTCTAGACAAGCGTCTACAGCGATAAAGGAGTATTTTTCTTCTCCTTTGACTATAGTGTACATATAAGATCTCTTGTGCCTTCTTCCTTGAATTGAAAATTCATGATAATAACTGGTATGTTCATTGATATTTGGAACGTTGAAATTATCTGAAAATAACAGAAATTTAACCATTACTAACAAATCCCTTGTTAATATTTAAAACAATTTATTTTCAACTATTTACCATGATTTCCCCTTATATCAAGCCACAAAGTACGATTAGTAATACGTGTTTCTTTTAAAATGTCACTATAGTAGACCCATTCTTGGCGAAATTGCCTTGATCCCATATTGTCCATTTCTTTAGCATCTGCTAGATCTCCTGTTATAAAACATTTTTAAAAAAAAACCTTCACCTTTTGCAATTTATCAGAAAAAGCAGAAACCATTATAAATTTGTATCATAAGTTTGCAAACCTGAGGCAATGACTACAGTAGGTTTGATAGCATCAACAGTTTCATTACAAAAGTCCCTGAATTCATTGATGCGATTAGGGTCATGGAAAATACTTATATGTATGTCAGATATCTATACAAATAAAGCAAACATTTTTTAAACTCTTCATAACTTTCTAAATTTTAAATACAAACCAAAAAAACATTTAACAATTAATTTAAAACAAAAAGAAACCCACCTGAACAAACCACATTAAATGGTCTGCTGAATCTCCAATAATTAAATCAGAGTTAAAACTACTACTAATTTTCGCCCTATCTGAATCAGATTTTGTATCATTGTTAATATTCCCATCCGATGAGTCAAAGTTAGGATATTTTATTGTAATTAAGTTAGATATTTTTGCAACAAAAACAGATAGAACTATTATACAAATTAACACTAAAACTGTAATTTTTGACAGCCGCATTATATTATTACTAATTTATAAACTCTTTTTTAATTATATTTGTCTATAATTGTATTAAACTTGACAAGGTAGAAAACCCTAATGACTAAAATTCTATAACTTACTATAATATGTAATATTATTACAGGCCTAAAAAGAAACATATAAAATCTATCACTTTTTTATAATCTTTTAACAATTAAATATTATTCCGATCCCAAGTTAAGTATTTTTATTACTCTAAATATAATTTAATTAATAATAATACAGATGTGCAGTTTGTGACTTAACCTAAATAACTATTTTTTGTGCAAAATCTCTCAAGTATTATGCTATAAATTATGCATTCGTTGGAATTTATCCATGAATCTCATGAACCTCTTTAAATAATTGATATTGATGATATTGAATATAATACTGTTCAAGTTATTTGATATAATAGTAGGGGCAAGAACTGTGAAAAATCTCATAGTTTTATGTTTTTATATTATACACAGGGATTCTTGCAAATAATTGGCAGAAATATTATTGGTATGTTTTTTATTACTTTTTAATAATTTTATGCATATAATGATGTGGTCAAGGTTCCCTAACATTTTAAAATTTATTTGAATTTTAGGGACTTTTATTTATTGGAATGAATTTAGTCGTAGTAATAGTTGCAATTTTGTTTGTAATGTTTGAAAGCATGATTACAATTTTGATATCGGGAAATGTTTTAAAACATTTTAAAGATATTTAGAATGATTTCTTGCAATTTAAACATTAAGTTAATTTTTGAGAAACTACGCTCAATCTCAGTTAAAAATCTCATGTTTTTAACTCAGTAAACAAGATGATGATGATGAGTCAAAAAATAAGTATAAACCCTATAATATTACGTGTACGTCAATTGAGTGCTTTAAAGTTTAAACAACAAATAAATAATAATAATTTAACCACAAATTCTATCTAATTTTTTACTTCCTATGCAATAATAATATTCCTATCCTATAAGAAACCAGTGCAGTAGTGCCTAAAGTCAATGTACAAATTTTAGTTCTTCCCAGCTGAACAGTTGGGATCATGTCATGAATGATGATGATGATGGGTTTCTTATACAAAAAACTCCATTCATAGAATTATTCCTGACTTGCCTACTTTTATCTATTTTCAATTGAAGACTTTTTAGCGTGATGATACGGGTTCATGAATCATGATACGGTTTAGTCGTCAATATAATAAGCTAAATATAAGCTAAACCGATATAAATATGATATCAAAAACTGTTTTATGTTTTGTGACTTGTGAGTCAAGTCAGGACTTCCGCCGAGGGCATAAATAAATCTCCTTGATTATCTGCTATTTTCTACAAATAGTACATGAATATTTAACACGATTTCGAGTCTCTTAAAAAGTTCTTATTCCCTGGGGTGGGGGTCCAGTGAGTCCAGTCCGACTGAAATGCAAAATGGTTTTAATTTTTAAAGGTTTTTAGTTTCCGTTAGTCTTGCAGTCAGTCCTGGGGTTAAACTAAACCCTTTCATTTGCTTATATAATTAATGCGATCTAGTGTTCTGGATTTTTTATTTATGTATAATTCCAAACGTTCTACTAAAGTAAACCTCGATTTAACCCCCTACTTCAAGATTATATAGTAACCCTTCTGATGAAATAAATGTCTCCCAATCTCCCATCATAAGTCCATTTGCGTTTCTACACAAATCTTCATAAGTACAACTTTTTTTGACCACACACTGTATTAAAGTTTAAAAATTGTTTTAACTCGGGAATGCACAGAAAGCTTTTGTAACTTTAATTAACTCTGAAACTAATATACATTTTTTACTCCGAATAAGAAGTACGATTTAAAAGAAAATAATTCAGATATGAGGAAAAGTAATGCAGTAAAGTAAAATATATGTTCAACCTTTTACTATGAAATATTATGTAATTTTTTAAGTTCCCGTTGCGAATATTATATCTTTTAGATCTTGAGAAAGATCTAAATAGAGTTTTCGAAGGCTTGGGACGGTTAAATAAATATAATTTTCGCCATCAATTTAGCATTCGCATCTATGAATTCTGTAAATAATACCAATATATCTAAAGGCACTTTCCTTCGAAATATTATTGAATTTCCCAGGAATTCAAAGCCTCACCCATGGCAAAGGGTTGAAACAATAACCATGCATGGGGTTTTAAATTGAGAATATTAGTTTTTTAAAGTAATTTACACTTCACTGCAGTTTAGTTTAGTTGTAAGTACCAAATATCTTTCTTCCATGTGTTTGTGTTCACCATGATTTCATCCAGGTTAGATGTTCAGTACACTTCTCAAAACGGGGTTATGAAATTTATCACTAATTCCACTATTTGTTGGAATTTTCTAAATCGAAAAATGTACATGTACCAAACCGACAAATTTTGATTCTATAGTTATTTGAATATACAATTCCGAAAAAACCCTCAGTAGGAATAATATTAACTATTTGTATTTTCACATTCCAAAAAAACTGAGCATTTTAATATTTTTTTAACTAAGGAAAAACTGTGGAGTAGTATAAGTTTTGATAAACAAAAACCAGACAGGGCAATCAAGTCATCAATTAATATGGCACTTAACCCAAAAACAAACATTACTTACAATAATACTCAAGCCATAACTATTACGAAAATTGATAAAATATTTGCACAGTAAAACAAACAGCTTTAATTAGACTTCGCATAGCCGTTGGGCACATTTTGGTTAAAACTCTAACGGTAAAAATGGATTGCAAAATTGCAATATGGATATTAAAAAGTAGCAGCTTAGTAAATTTTCTAATTGAATCATTTGATTTATGGTGTAAATTCATTAAATCTGGCTTTGACAGAGATTTTATACACTAGCACAGAAGTATGAAAGAATTTTAAGTTTAAGATGCGTAAAAGTATGTTATAATAGCTTATTAAATTTATTTTCATATAATAGAACATTATTTATTACATACAATTTAGAATAATATAATACATTTTTAAAGTGCAATTCAATACTATACATTCATTCACAACCAAAAGGATTCAATTAACATTTCATATAAAAATAGTACACCTGTTGATTGAAGACTAGTACCCATAATTATTTTTGAATATCTAAATAAATTTTCCATCTTGTTTGCTTCCGACTCCGACAAGAAAATTTACTTATAGCTACATTGGTTACAAAATGCATTGTTTCGAAAAAATACCCACAGCTATCACAGATTATAGAAATGTATTTTCAATTTTATGGTCAAAGATCATGTGAACGGTTCTCATTACTGAAATCATGGAATAGCTCATTGGAATCTTCATAGCTTTTAAATTTCCAGAATCGTTTTGCCTCTAAGAAATCTTTTGTCGTAAGGGTGGCTGATATATAAAGCAAACTCAATGCAAAAGCTATAGAGAACATTTGAAGTGGTCCAAGGAACAATACAGTGCTTCCAACAAATATGTAGACAATTTGAGCTATTAATGCTTGAGATAGAAGAAGAAGTATTATTGGAAGGCTATTCCAAAACTGCGAATAGTTTTCGTTGAGGCATATCATTTTGAACCTAAAACATTTTTTCAGATCATTGTTTAATAGCAACTTGAGGTTGTGTTCATGTAACAAAAACTATTATTACAGTACCTTAAGTCAACACAATGAGAAAGTGCAATCACAAAGGGTAAGTAAAACCAAACAACCTGAAATGATAAGGTTTAAGATGATAATTAGAAATACATTTAAATCAAAGGAAACATTTTAATAAGTTCAAGCAACTTACGAATATGCACCCATGAAAAACATATGAGAAAGCTCCTGGTAGAAAATGCCCGTCAACGAAAGTTCCCCAGGAGAAACCAACTCCAAAATAATCATCTATCATATATCCAAAGTACCAGGGACCTGGATGTGTTACATTAAAAATTTTAGCTTCCCATTTTCAATTAGTAAAAATGATTATTTAATGATAAGTATTCTGCATGCTAAACTTTACCAATGATCAAATAAGTGGAGGAAAGTGTCAGTGGGAAAAATAACTTATTGATTGTACTTGTAATCCAAATTTTCCTTAAAATATTTCTACACCACTTGAGATTTGACTTGATAGCAGGAAATGAAATTTTGTTTGCTGAGATTAAAATAGATTAAGATGGCATATCATTTATTAATATGTTAGTTTTTGTAGTTTAAAATGGTTGAATATATTTCAAATTTACCTTTCACTAAAATATGCAGCAACCTTATAGAAATAAGTGGTGATATTGATGTTAAAACTGCTGCGACAAATACGCCCACAGACTTTAAGAATCAACACAAAGGGCATTTTAGAAATTTAAGCATTCTAAAATTCTTAGACAACTTTTTAAACTTTTTTTGTTTTACCATCGTCGCAGCATCAATCATTAAAGCAATTCGGGAAAAAAGTCTGAAATTATATCGCGTCTGCCCATCTAACGCAAAGTGTTGAATTACATTTGCTTCGCGACCTTTTTCATCCTTTGCATTGACCTGGACACATTTATTATAATGAAACGTTTAATTATGTTCTCCAATCTAGATATTATTTTTTAATTAAATTTTTTAATTGATATAAAAAATCTTGTTTGTCAATTAAACCTACTTTTAATTGATGAGAACCATTTGAATATTTTTGAGGATCCCATTCAGCAACATACAATGGACCTTTGACATTTTTGCAATTGATCCATTTTTCGTCATCTATTTTTATACTAACAGATTCAAGTGGACTAGGAGAGAATACTAGAATTCTGCAAAAAATAGTACGTCTTATAAAAAAACTAATAATCATTTTAATATTAACTTTTAAACAGTTTTTTAAACATACCGAATATGACTAGAGTTTAGAATCCAATGCACATTTTCTTTGTCAGGAATGTTAAACAGTGTATCCTTAGGATTTGTTACTAAAATTATAGGCCATTGTCCGTGAATAAGATCGACAAATGAGAACAAACCATGATCAAAGGCAGCTACTCGAAACCTTTAGAAATAAAAAATTCAAATTGAATCTAAGTTAACTTCCAAGTTTAAATTCTGGATCATTTTTAAGGATTTCATTTGATTTTTATCTTAGATTTTCAAAAAGCGTTGATTTATAATGTTTGTATTATATTTATAATCATTTACATTCGGTTTTCTTTAAAGTCTCCCAACTCCAGTTCCAAAAAGCCATCATGTTGAAGTGTGTACATTTTAGGGATAGCCCCGTAAACTGTATGAAGATGACCACATAAATATACACTTCCACTTTTCATCAGGTTGCGTATACCTAGTTCAGGTGACATTATGCAGGATATTGGATAATGTCCAAACCATACTGTGGCCTTACTTCCAGTACTGTCTTTCTCAAATTGTTCCAAAACCTCGAGCTCATCAGGGTTAATCTTCCCTATAAAATTCCAAGGGGCTTTAGGACCAGGATCTAGGGCGGCGTCTACTCCAATGAACGAGTATCTTTCAACTGGATTTAAGCTGTACTTTTCCGAATTTTTGGTAATGGTATACATATACGAACGATTGTGCAATTTTCCTTGTATGGAATATTCATGGTAAAAGCTTTTGATCTTCGTAACGCTTGGAACATTGAAATTATCTGTAGCATATAGTAAAATTAGAAAAAAGTTTTGTATATAGAGATCACTCAAAATTCCTTCAAAATATAATACCATGATTTCCCCGGATATCCAGCCACAATGTCCTTTTTGTAACATTTGTTTCTGTCAAAATATCATTGTAACGAACCCATTCTTCTTTGTATTGTGTCGTTGCAATACCATCTTCTCCTTTTGAATCAGTTAAATCTCCTGTTTATCACCCGTTGTAAAAGAATCATATTAATTGGGATAAAAATTTAGAACTCAATCAATATTAAGTAATGAAAGTATAATCTCGATATGTATTTACCAGACGCAAGGACAACTGCTGGTTGTATAATTTCCACAGTGGAATTACAAAAGTCTCTGAAATCTTTGAATCTATCCAAGTCATGAAAAATACTCAGATGTATATCAGATATCTAAAACAGAAATCATGATTATGAATTATAAACTGTCCTAAATTTTGGTAGAATTTGCTTTATAATATTTTCAAATAAAGTTTACTACACAAAAAATAGCTATGAGCTTATAGCTGAAACTTAAAATAGCTTGTGAAAAATCATCAATAGTTTTAGGCGTAAATTCTTAATTCATATGAAACATAAAAATATAAATTAATTTTTGTAACTTAAACGTAAAAGCTCAATACATTTACAATATTATATGATTTCAAAATTTCAGTGTTTTGGGGAAAGTATATAAAAAAGTTTAAAATTATGAAGATGATAGTAAATTCTTTCTTATTTATTTATACCTGAATGAACCACAAGAGATTATCGAAAGAACTTCCAATCGACTTCACGTCTAAAACATTTTCTTTTGGTTGTTGATCATCAATTTCAGAACTTTTAGCTTCTAAATTTTTCTTTGACTCTGAGTCATATTTAACCGTAATTAAATTGCTAATTTTTGCAACAAAAATCGCCAATACGATAATAATAATAATTATCAAAATAGTAATTTTTGACAATCGCATCTTGCAGCTGCATGCAGAATGAATGCTGACTGTGCTTTTACTATTTTCATCTTCTCCTTTAACCTTTTGACAACATCATCTTCTTGCCGGTGCTAAAAAACTATTTCCTATAAAACGACCAATAGCAGTAAAGCAGCTCAGCATTAGGTTTTTTAGTAAAAGTAAGACTACTTTTACAAGAAGGAATTTCATGAGATCGATTTTATTCAATCGATACTTTCTTCTTTCCATACGGTTTATCTCTTTGTTTCCAAATTTCGTCCCATGGAAATTTACCAAACTTTGTCATCTGATTTAAATAATAGTTTTTACAATATTCCAGCCTGTCTGCTTTTCATCGCTTTTATTTTATGACAAAGACTAATAATAAATTATGAATATATTAAGAAGATAGTTACGTACTATCTGTTGTATAATGACGTTTATTGACTTTGATTAATAACAAACTTTGACGAATAGTATATAATATAAGCACCTACCTATAAGCACTTTAAATTCCCTAATAATTCCGAAATGTGCACCTCATACATTATTCATTATAGAATAAATTATTTAAAAGCAATTGAAAATGCATGGAAAATACTTTCCGTTAATGGTTCTGGATTCACATCAAGGTTCTATTTAGAATTTTAGTTGTTTCTCATTTTAAGTATTTTTTAATAATAAGTGCTTAGAATAAAAGCTTATAATTATGCATTTATGCATACTGCATACTAATGAATTAAACCGAAAACCTTTGCTTGTTTGCTTGCTAATATAATAATAATATATATAAATTGTTTCGTCAATTGAATTTAAGTTGTTTAAATGAAACTGGACATGCATAAAAAGTACAAGTTTACAACTGCTTTGGTAAAATGGACTTTTAAAAAATAACCAATTCACTTCAATATTTTGCATTATTTGCATATTTTGCCTGTGGTTTATGGAAATTTGCCTACAATGGACGAATCACCAATATAGCCTTTGTAACATGGCATTTTAGAAATTCAATTTGAATAATAGCGATATAGCGAATAGTATGAATTCTATTTTATGAATTTGCTGAAAGGCTGAATTGTCTCATGGTTTTCTTTAAGTTCTCTTTCTAAAATGAGCTAAAATATTTCATATATACTCGTACATTTACTTTTAAACCATTTCAATACTATTATTATTGACGTATCTACTTGCGACTGTATCTTCATTTGCAATCGAGCTGAGGTAAAGATCCGTATAAAACTTTTAATGCTTGGAATTTTGAGCTGGTACAAAATTGTAATTCCGTAAATTCATACTCCCAAGAGAAGACATCTTATCTCATTAGTAATATTCAAATTAATTTTTGAAAACCGAATGGAATACAAAGACTGAAAGACAATCTATTTAAGAAGTAGGCAGAAAAATCCAGATATACAGTTCAAGTAACAATACCAGTCATCAAGGAATGAATATTTAGCAGACTTATTATTTAGTTTCAGATTCGCAGCGTACAATCTATAATCAATTTTTATTTGAAGCAAGATTATAATTAAATACCTTCAGAGCTAGCATCAAAGCGTCTGCCTTATATCAAAACGTAATTATATTTATTGTGGGGTTTATTAGTAAAACACTAAAAATTTAACGAAAAGGTAGGAGTAAATACTATAAACACTGAAAAGTAATCTTTTACTATGGAACCTTTTTACTGGACATTAAACTCCAATTCCCCTATTTCAAACGCTGGACACAAACCAATATCTGGACATTGCTGGGATTCTTTCTCCAAGGAAGTTGAATCTTTGCTAGATGCAAAGAACTTTGAAACCGATCTTTTCAACAACATGATATTGTCCAAGAACCCAGAAAATGAATACGTTGCTAATACAGATTGTGTAGTTACATTGTTATTAACCCATGAATCTCAGCATTCGAAATTTGATAATTATCGAAATATCAATTTCACCATAAGAGGACTATCCAGTCTTTATATATTTGTTATACAAACAATTCACCTGCCAGACGTGATTGTTTGTGTCTTTCGTCCTCAGGAATTATGTGAACCATTTGCATTGAGGACTTTGGTTAAAAATTTATTTCGTGTCCGAAAGTGTCAACAATTTGTCTCCAAGGATTATCTTCAGACTCCAACTGAAGTCACTACGTTAGATACATTTAATACAAACCTTATAAATCCACCTAAACAAATAATATCCGTTCTACCTTGTCAAAGGAACATTGACAATTCTTTTATTGAACCGAATAAGCCATGGGGACTCTGCTATAATTCCCTAACTAAAGAAGTAATTCGATTTAGAATTTTCTGACTTGAATTCATATATTTTTCGATATTTTACTTATAGTACTAATGTGATTGATTTTGTCTTTTTGCAGTATTTGGTTGCGGATAGAGGACTAAATAAGATCTTAGTTTATATGCCTAACGGGGAATTTAATTACTCTTTCGGTACTCCTGGGGCAAGTCCTGGGGAATTCAATCGACCAACAGCTTTAGTGTATGATTCCATTAGAGACCGATTTATTATATCTGATAAGGATAACCACCGAATCCAAGTCTTTAATAGTCAATGGCAGCTACAGTTCACATTCGGGAGTAAAGGAACTCAAGACAGCGAGTTTATATACCCTTGGGGTGTTGCTGTGTCCCCAGACGGGAAGTTTATTGCTGTTGCGGATACGTATAATCATCGAATTCAGCTTTTTGATTTTAACGGAACATATCTTCGTCAGTTTAGATCATCATTCTGGAAAAACGAATTTAATTATCCTCGTGGCATTGCATTCAGTCCTACTGGTGAGTTTTCTTAAATATTTATATTCTTTATTGTAACATCTCATTTCAAAGAGTTAAAAACTGATAATAATTTAATGTTATTGTACTTTTCAGGAAATGTCCTGTACGTGACGGATTTTAATCTACATCTTCTCTTTAAAATTGATATCGACTTCAGAACATGTTTTCCCATAGTCGCACGTGGATTACTTAAACGCCCATCTGGAATAGTTGTAGATAATGTTGGGAATATAATTGTTTGTGACCATCGGCACAATTCTCTTAAGATTTTTAAGCCGTCTGGAAAATTAATAGGATCCTTAGATCGAATTGGATCAACGCCATTAGATTTACCTATGGATGTCACAATAGCTAAGAGTGGAAAATTAGGGGTAATCGATGTTAATGGTAGAGTTAGAATATTTTAGCTTTCTATATATTCTTAATAGAATTTTTTATGTAATCAAATATATTTTTTACATTTTTTAAATATTAATAATATTTTTATGAAATTGTTGTAGCAATTCAGCTATTAATTTTTTTTGTCATAAAACTAGGTAGTTTCAGATTTTGTTTTTTATTTAAAGAGGTAATCAAAATAAAATTTTATGTTTTATACACAATAAAATATTGTAATTGATAACCAGTGTGTAAACTTTATCTAAGTCAATGTAACTCACATTTTTAAGCATGCATCGGCTGGGTCGATGCTGGGCATTTCCAATACGGTCTAAAAATTTGTGCATTTTTTTCAAAGAAGTCTTTCGTATGGCTCGAATGCATCAAAAGCATTGCATAGCATTTTATTTAATACATAAGATTAGATGTCATATGTCATTTTTAGTTAGAGCTATCAATGGTTTCATCAATGTGGAATTTAGAAATTTCAAAGCTTGTAATATTCCTAACTCGTTCAAAAATAAAATGTGGTTTTAACGTGGAATTTTTTCTAGCAGGAAAGTTTTGCCCTGCTACCATTTACCATTACTACATCTGAAGCGTTTCTTAGATTTTCATTTATTATTACTTTCACTTATTTATTATTCATTTATACACGTAGATATAGTAGGTACTAATAAAAAATTGCCTTCGACAGAAACTTTAAGTATCCCGTGATTGGTGACTTCATTCTTTTTATGTTCCAGTAGAAATGAAAACACATTACGAAAACAAAATCTTTTATTCATTCTTTAATGGAATTCGGACAGAATGATGTATCTTCCATTTCATTTTAATTAAAATTGAACTTAAAAGCAATTTTACTACGAAAGCATTTGTTAAAAGTTGATGAAAAATTTATAAACGGTTATCTACATACATCGACTTATAAACATTTTTGAAACAATTAACCTTTTTAATATACTTAATGTAGTTGAAAGTCCTATATGTTTACATACATTATCGCGCTCAACAATTTAATTTCAATTTTTTGATACATCGACTCACACTCATTCTAACACACTCATTCTTTTGTTGGAGGTGGTTCATTCATTGATGCGTCGTTAAGATTTCCTCCAAACAATTATGGCTTTGACTATTCCTTCAAGTTATCTTACCATACTCCTAATACTAATATTTCCTCGAAAAATTGAATCCGCTGAATCAAACTGGGAATCAAAAATTGTTCCCATACTAAACGAAAAAATTCAACCATTCAGCCATTGTGTGATTCATTTGTTTAATTACGATTTC
>JAQGAA010000844.1:0-18776 GCA_034696425.1 Isotoma viridis | reverse complement strand
CAAAATGTAATCCATGCCCGAGTTTTCCGAATAAACCGAACTAGAACACTCGGTTGGTTGAGTGGTTCAGTACCGTTTTTTCCTGAATAGCAAGGACAGGGACAGTGGTTGAGATCCCATACTCGCCTAGCGTACTACCACTACAAAATATAAAAAGGACCCGTTGACTGAAAAAAGATTCAGAGCCCCGGCAGCCTCCTATCAGGTCTGTCATATTGGTCGCGACAATTCATTCCAACTCACCCAGCTCCTTGTATACAATAAAAAGCTCTCATTATCTTTTGTCTTTTTATCACAAAGTCTATATGGGGTAAGTAAAAACAGAAATTAATCTCTTAAGACATTACTGTCTCAATCGAACTCTCAGTCATGAATTATCATTGATCTGGATCGTGAAGCTATTAAAAAAGGCCACCCCATGATTGCTGAGAAATAACCACGTGTTGATGACGGGTACCGTGAAACTTGGACATGACTAACCTATATAGTAGTAGTAGTAGTAGTAGTAGTAATAGAAATACACGGTGAAAGTGCTCGATCCAATAATTCACAGTGAATAAAGGAAAACTTGAGATAATATAACTGTTGTGAGGTGAAGGAAAGCCCAACAGGTGAATTGAACAGAATAAAGAATTCCACCGGAAATTCTCTTTATGATTTCTCACAAAATGCAAATGGACACGATGTCCTGCTGATTTTCTCCAGCTCGTCATTCTTCCCATATAGCTTCTAATGCTATCAACCAAGACCAACTATACTATGACAACGTATTTTCATTTTAACAATTTTAAGGTAAAATAAGACGATTTTTCTTTATATATTATTAACTAACGAATTAAGTAATCAAATAAAGTTCATGTTGCCCCAAACTGATTTATCTCTTAGTTTTCTTTTGACTTTCTCCATTAGTTATAAAGTGTATCTCATATGCATACAACAACTTTCGTATGTTAAACATGAATGATTAGTAGGTAAGAGATAAATTTAATAAAAAAGTGAAAAAACAAGTGGATGAAGAAGCAAAAGAGAAAGAAAAGGTGACAATGTCATGTCGCGGTTGAATAGCATATTGACACACCCGGTGCACCTACCCTATAATCATATCTCTAGGGGTAACTTTTACTCCTATTATTCAATGACATATATTTACATTAATAAATTATTAAACAAACTCACACTCCACTCTTTTTGTTCGATGGGGTCAAATGGACAGTCTCAGCTAAGACTTTTATACTCTAGTGACTTGACTTAAGAGACAAACAGGGGAAAAGAGCATCAAAAATGCATAACCTGAATAAAAGCTGAATGCTTTTCCTTATATGTCATTCATATATCTTGTCATGCAAATTTTTGTTTTGTTCTCTTGTTGTCACGAAAGAGCAAATAATAATAATAAGTCCTAGGTGTAAGGTACTTTCTGTTCATGTTATATATCTTTCTGACTACACTCTCATTGCCATTGTGTCGTCTTGCTTCAAATTAAAACTAATGGAAATAATACACACAAAAAAAATAACAGATAAAAACTCATCTTTTTCCCATGTTTATCTATTATACACCTTTAACTCACAGGAAATGTATAGCATAATATGCATGTTGCGTGTTGTATGCTGAGATAATGGACATTTGCGTTCAACCAGCGACTTTCCTTTGAGACAATATATAATGTTAAAGTGTTACATATTTCGCAATATTTTAGAGTAAAAGTAACACTTAATAAATCCACTTCTAGGAGTGTTAGAAATTGCTAAAACTTGTATTTGTACAACTATACTTGAAGAACAATGTTATTCCAGATGGGAGAGCAATATCACGTGTGCTAAATAACCCATTGGAATAGAAACAATTATAACTTTCTATTCGTTATCTGCTGAAACGTACAAATCCTTGGTGTCATTGCTCAATTTGTAACAAGAGAGACCTAAACAGTATTTAGAAGCAGTAGTAGTAGTGAAGGTAATAATGGCACTAGTAGTAGTAGTAGTGGTAACATTCAGAGTAAGAGAGGATAGTTAAGTGAAAGGCTTCAGTTAAGTGAGTGAGAGTGAGTTTGCTAAGCTAGGGAAAGTTCCAACTTAGAGGTGTGTGTGTGGTAAATATTACAAAAGGTAAAATTTACATAGTACGTCGAGTATTAAATCACTGCCTAAACTACCCCAAACACTTTTTGTTTTACATATTATATCACAGAATGAATTCACGAAGCTACTTTCAAAAGGTAGATATTGTGAATGAAAATATATAAACCCTTATATTTTGCATTCATATTTTGAAATAAATTAGCTTTCATATTTACTATTCCCATTCCGACAGTTTATATAAAAAAGACAAAGAGCTCCTCTTCCAAATATTCACAAATTTCATGCAGAGTTCCAAATTTAGGTTGTCAGTGTTTCATATCTGTACGCAAATGAAGATAATATGCATATCTTATGTAATTAGAGTGAATATGGGAGAACTTTAATGACACACAACTGAAATGTTACCACACCGAAGAGAGTACTTGTGTCCTATCTTTTATTGTTGAGATAAAGTTGATAAGGGTATTCGTTTCATACATAGGTAGATATAAAGTAACAGCATGAAGTGAAAGAATTTACTTGAGTTGTCTTCTTTTGTTTTAGATTTAGATTGCAGAGTTACAGTACTATTAACGATTGGACTATTAATACAAACTCACAGGAGGTTGGTGGTGAAAGCAAGTATATGCCTTACTGTGTGGCTTTGTGATTATGTAAAATTATATAAGAAAAATAATAATACACACAATATTAAACAACAAAAGGAGCTATAACGATAAGTAAAATCCTTTTAGTATTGTAATCTATATTGTGTGTGTGGATGTAATGAACTATATATTATTGGTCATTATTATTTTCTACAGAGATATCTAGGTCAAATGTAATAAGCTGAATGCATGTGACATATATGCCAATTTTAATATAGTTGATAGTCTCTAAACCTTGTATTTGCAGTTGCAGCCATGCAAATACAGAAGGAACAGAGAGAATATTAATTTTGGATGGATACATGCTTTCTGTTTCTCAAAGTAAAATATAATTGGTGTTTGCTTATAGCCGCAAATAATCTAGTTCGTTAATATGGGTATGGTTTAAATAATTACAATAATAATTCAGTGAACAAATAATTCAAGATTTTATGAAAGTTTCTGATTGCTTTAAGTACAGAAAATATATTTTTATCTTTTAGGGTATTATAAATGCTTTTTCCTGATTTAGATAGGAAGTTTTTATAAAGATGTCTAAAGTCACGTTAAATTCTGGCCAAGCAATACATTTTATTAGGCTCATGAATGTTGAAGAGAAAGAAAAGCAATTTCCGGTGGTCAGTAGTCATTAGTACTTTCTTAAAAGAAATTATGCGATTTTTGTGATAAAAATCACCAATTATTTATGCAAAGGTGATTGACGTATCTAATAAGTGTGAGTAAAACCACACGAATCATCATACATCATTGTAAGGAATTAATTTCTGTTACGGTGATATGACCGATGTTATTGATTGAGACTGCTTTGGTAAAATGTATCTAGATTAGTCTTTAATGCGTAGTAGTAATAAAATCTACTGAAACTATTATGGCTAGATAAGCACTTCAAATACAGCGAAATGATAATGGTCAACAAATCAAAACTTGTACTTCATGTCAAAAGTGACTTTTCCCCTAGGTTTTATTTATACTGACATTTAATTAATATTTATCCTATCAAGTTTCCAGCTTAAATATCAAAGCCCCTAGGTATCAATTTTACGTTCTGTAAGTGATGAGTTTTGAATAAACATAATGATTACCCGATTATTATGTATACCTCAAATTCCAGATTGTTATTTACATAAAAGAAGCTTCAATACGGCTGGAGATAACTAGAATGAACAAATTATGTGTTTAAGTGTTGCGGATGTGAAATGAAATAAGTATATCAATTCAGGCGTTTTTTTTTAGTTTTTAGTTTGTTATTCGGATATACGAGGGTACTAATGTAATTTAGAGAGCCAGGAAGAGATTATTGATTTGATTGTCTGGTCTCTCTCAAATTAATCTAAATACGAGTGTTTTTGAGGCCCAAAAAATATTGTTGAGAGGCAACTATAGGTATTGGTGAGGCATGCTTCGCGATGAGTGTTTTGATTTCTTTTGCAAAAGTCTTTTTTTTTATTGCACGGAAATTTCATTTATGAGCGGATACCATTCATTTCTGGAAAATTACTTTCTTATTAATTTATCGCAACTTATTTAGCCCAGCTCCAAAATACCAGCACCCCTTCCCGAAACACAGGAAGAAAAGCCAAATCTTATTTGCCTTTACCCAATTCTGTAACAAAACTTTGAATAATATCTAAAATCCACAGTAATCCCTAGGTCTTGGTAAGGTGAACAAATTCTGGAACTCTTAGCTGATCGTTAAACTGCACTTGTAAGAAAAAATCCACCCCAAAAAACGATAATACGAACGGTCATTGCTAAAAATTAAAATTTCATCTTTTCGAAAGGAATTTAAAGGAATGTTTAAAGGAATTGAAACATGCAATTAAAAATTTTAGCATAGACAACAAATTTTTTAAGTTTTGAAGGAAAACTTAATACTTTCTAACATTAAAACATGAAATTCTTCCAAATTTTGCATTCATTTGCTCTGAATGCTTAAATTAGAGTGTTTATAAAATATTAGTGCTCATAAAAATGCACATATAAATATTTATTTCAATTTTTATATCATTATCATTAAGTATTAGTGCAGTGCAATTAAACTAGATTTGGGCCTAGGATTTAGGATGGGAAATACCATAATCCATCTCGCTTCCCATCTTTGTCTCTAGAACGTCCTTTCATTAAACGTGCTACAGATAATTCAGAATTTTTATTAGAAAATGCATCATAGGCAAATGTTCACTTTGTTTGATTGACAAAAGGACATTTGATGTTTGCAACTTTAATTGATAAACTTTGTATTTCAATTGTTTATCGAGTCATTCGGTGCAATAAATCTATCAACAATACCTAAAAACCCACCTTGCCCCAATTGAAGAGCAAAGTAAACCAAATCCCGGAACTTGCTTTTCCCCGATTCTGGAACTTTCTCCAATAAAAGCCAAAACCCACCTTGCCCCAGTTATGAGAAAGTGAAGCAGAAAAATTCATGAACTCACCAAATCTTCCCTAATTCTGAAACTTTTTTCGACAACAGCTTATTAACTATTAATCCAACATCCAACCCATTCTTGGCACATCTATATCCAATGATGTTAAACGAAATTGACAATGACCTTTCATTCCCTTTAACCCTAATCCTGTAAAAGTATACTTATTTGTGAATTGAACACCAACTAATTAAAAGCCATAAAAAAGGGCTTCCCTACCTAAGGATACATAATGGTTTTTTTTCATTTCAGCTGATTGTTATCCACCAACAACGAAATAATGGATAAAACAGCTTTCTTATTACAACAGCTGCTGCTAATAAGGAAAGATGCTATAAAATAGGGATTAGTGACCGCTTTGCTAATTGTCTATGTTTTCAGCAGGTAATCCTGCATCATTGCCTTGAAAGTGTCACCATACCCTCTAATCTATTATAAATTCTAAACGTTATTCTTTCCTATTGTAACAATGAGTATTTGTGTTAATTCCTTCCTACAGCTTCTCTAACGTCTTGTAACGTGTACGTAGCAAACACGTGTATTTTCACTCTATTTAAGTAACTCTATCATCTATAATTGTTCCAAGGAAAGAAAAACTTCCAGAATCATTAATTCATTAAGAGGACTCATCTTCAAATGGACACTATTGCAATGTATATCCTCAATACACATAATACACCCACCAATGATCTATTACAGTGGTCGTCCTGTGGTTAATCTTGTTTTCACATTGATACGTTAGTTGGTTCACGGGGAATACGAGAACTTATCCATGAACAAGAACAAAGTGTTATAATATTTTTAACGAGAAATACGTGTGCTTCTATTGATATGTACGAGTGCGAGTGTGTGTGTGTGTGTGTGTGTTTGGGTGCATGTGTATGAGAGAACTAGAGATGTGATGGATTATAATGGGATAAATGGGATTATGTGTACTGAAACATGAGTTTGTAATAATATCTGTTTCTGACGAACAAAGTCATAATAATGTTTTCTTTATCCCAAAGAACTAGAGAAGAGAAAGAGTTCAGAGCAGTAGATATAAATACAAAAGGAAAAAGGTGAGAGAAAGTGAGACTAGGTTGTGTAGTTTCAGGTATACGAAGAGTTCTTCAATGTGAAAGAATGGGCTTAGATTTTGATTGCTAGAAAAAAAGAGAAAGAACTCAAGTAGAGAAACTGCCTTACTTGTGAGCCGAGTTAAACTCAAGTAGTAAAAGGCTGACTGACTCGAACTCCCAAAAAGTAATAGTAATAAGGAATGTATAGAGACAACAGAAGAGAGAAAGTAGGCTTACAAGGTAGGATTTTAGGATCGTTGATCGTTGAATTGGGATTGTGAGTAGTAGAAGGGCTAAATATTTGTTGTAGTTGAAGAAGCTATACAATACCACTTACTTTTTAGTCATAGGGACCTTCTTCATGCTAACTATTTAAAGAGGATATTATAGTTCTGTGTGTAGAGTCGAGTCTTAAGAATAATCTCGACACTAACGTGGTAATAGTAGTAGTAATAGTAGGGGTTTTAGTAGTCGTATGGTAACAGAAAAGTTTCTTCTCTTGGGTCGATTATCCAGCAATTTTTAGAACGGGATTGGATTAGATTGACGGAATGAAAGTGAAAGGTTGAGGAAAGAAAAGGGAAAGCAGGGGAAGTATTAGGAAGCAAGTAAAAGGTGCATTGGATTTTTGAGACTCTAACATAGAAGAATCCACGAACCATTACTACTACTACCACCACATACTAATACCATCACCTTCACAAACCACCACCGTGTCCAGCTCGTTCCATTCTATTCTTCATACTTTTCTCCTCCTTTCTCTCTATTCCTCTAAAAACTCTTTATAACAATTCTCTATTCTTTGGTCTCTTTTCTCTATTATATTATTTTATTATGTACTTAGTTGACTACACAGTACTGACAGACTGGGTGAGTATAAGTTGTAGGAGCATTTGAGTATTTGTATAGTAGAGCATGTAAGAAGGTGTATTAACAGTGAGAATTGCAAGCAGAAAAGGGGTAATAATAGCCCGATGATGATAATAATAATATGAATAGAATTGCAATTTATATAAATGATGATGAATGTATGTATACATTTATATACATATAGTCACTGGCTAATTCTATGATCCATTGTATTTTTTATAGTAAACGAAGTGTATAAAGAGAAGGAACGGAATGGGTGGTGGAGCCAGTGTTCATAAACAGCGAGATAACAGCTCGAACTCATCGAGCGTCTCGTCACACAGTCGAGGAAGTTCTTCAAAGCAAAGCAAGACCAAATCTGCTTTTCGAATCCGTAAGAAACACAAAGAAGAAGAGGCTACTTCTCCTACTTCAGAAATGAGTCCTTCTTTACAAGCACCATTGGGGAAAGGTGAAAGGGGTAAGTATAGTCCTTTAACAATTATTTACATTTCCTTAAAGAAAATAACATCAACTCTTAAAAAGTATCCAAGATTAGAAGTTTTTATACGACGGCTAAACCGTTCTTGAACTTTATACTAGATTAGATTCTGACACCGCAGGAGTACACAATAGTTTAACACTTTTACTCTGTCAGCAAGTAGTAAAAAAAAGATCCATTTCTCCCAGCTTTAAGCTATATTTGACTAGTCATGTCAGTTGAGTTTTGCAAAGTAGTTTTTTTTTGGTATTGTTCTTTAGTAAAGTACCACAGACTAATAAAGGTTGGTGGTGGTAATACTAAAAGAACAGATGTAGGAATAATGCCAAGTTTGGTGGGAAAGAAAAATTATTCTTCCACCTCAAACAACGTACATCCCTTTTCTCTCTCTCACCTTACACACCTATGAAACCCAAGTTTACAAACAAAAACGGGTAATTTTAAGTTGAAAATGAAACTTTTTAGCATGAACACAAAATGAATCCTTCTCATGAGTTTTTTCATTATAAATTTTCATATCACTTCAATTCCACTTGGCCAATGTGGCTTTCTTTCATACTTGAACTTTCTCCTACTTTTATAAACTTTACCCTTCCTTTTTGTTTCAAAACTTAAAATTACTAAGCCTCTTATTAACCAAATCCTTTTTTCTCCATCTAATACCTTCTTTTAAAACCTTTGCATTAATTAACCTAGCTGTAGAAAAAAAAGTACGAGATTATTCTATTCCAAAGTGTCATGTCATCATCAAGCATGGTATACTTAAGAATTAAAAAAACTCTCATTCTGTATAAACTTCTGGGGTAATATGAGACAACCCTTAACCCTTTCATAGTATACATGAATCCTTAGTGAAAGAACATCTGTACTAGTCTTACATTACAAAAATGACACCGAAATGAATAGATAATGGGTAAGGTTACTAAAACATAACCTGTCTTAGTCCCTAAAAAGCATATTTCTAAATTCTGCACAAGAACATGCTACAACTTCCCTTCCATTCTGAATAGACTGAATACACACATACGATATCATGCATACTGCAGTAAATTACTCCTTTCTAGTGCTATTAAGAAAGTTTTAGCTGTATTTAAGTACTTACATCATTCAATGTCTGCATACCATTGCACATATAGCTCATACCTGTAGCCAAAAACACTACACTACTGATAAAAACGTGGTTAGCCGTTGTTTCCTAACATTCCTGTTATTACATTATTATGACTATGACACGGTATATATTAGTTTTAGTTCCAATAAGAGAAATTATGATCCATTTTTGCGGTGACGGGTTTTTTTTGCGGATTCGGGATAAGTATGATCCAAACATAGAAATGTATTTTTTTATACAACAGATTTTAGACTGGAAACGAGCATTGGTGGTGAATTGTATTTTTATTATGAACTTGCATGTTCTTTCATACTTATGCAATAGATTTGGTTGACCGAACACATTCTTTTTATTACTCTTTTCCTCCTCTTTCCTTCCACTTTTTTTTCTGGCAAACTTTACACTTTCTCCTTCACTTTAGTCCACATATATGGTTGAAACCTTTGAAGCAAAGTAAAATATAGATAGATGTATGTATGTGTGTTTGTGTATAAGTGTATTCAACATTTTTTTACCATATGATGATTACTTATACATACCATTTTTTAACATTTAGTTCATTCCTTTCAGTCTTCATTGTATCTGCAGTATGAAAGTTATTTTGCATGCATACCGTACATTTTTTATTAAACTACTATATACTACTACCTCGATAAGCTATTTATTTCATGATTTTATTAATGAAATAGGATGAAATTTTTTCTTCTTGAAGATTTTATGCTCAAAGGCTTTTATTTTGATAAGTACGATTGTATTTTGATGTGTGTGAGCTTGGTTTACTTTTTTCACGGTCTATTCAGTTTCAGTCTATAAGGATCTTTATAATATCTAGTGGTTATAGGTATTTTAGAAAAAGTAGTAGTAGTAGTTAATAGTAGTAACTCCTAATGATAAAGAACTATACTTACCGATTTTTTTGGTCCTGTCTACGTCTGGACTCTGGAGAAAAAAAGTTATACTGTCCTATATCCATTATTGTAAGTTCATCTGAAGGAAGTTGAAAATGCTTTGAGATGTTAAATCATTGGTGACCTGGAATGAAATGGACATTAAATTTCAGTCTGGCGAGAGAGTAAGGGAGTCCCTATAAATCCAATGGTATTCCTTTCGTGGAAATGTATAGGATTGAAGTCGGTTGAAAATTGAAGCTACTTTTCTACACTTACATTTCCTCCTATCTAAGCATCACATACTTCATACGATATTATCTAAGGTTCTTGCTTTTTTCCACTCACTTTTTACCCTCGCGTCAATACTACTAACAATAAGTAATGTCAATACATCCTACTGACCTACCTAGGGACATAACATGTACTTACTTATACTTACTTACTTTCTCCCAGACTACTCTTACTACTAGTACACACGAAATTGTACTTACTCTTATACCTAAAATCCCCTTTTTAACCTCAAACGAAGTTCAAACTCACTTTGTCATATAGCGCAATGCAAATGCATTTAGAGATTGCTGGATGTAAAGAAAGGGAGAAAATTCTAGGTATTTTGATTCAATATTTTCTCTCTAATCTAACCAATGTCCAAGTTCACCTCTTGATTCTTGATTCAAAAGACAGTATAGTAGTGATAGAGAAATACGTAGTCTCATCAATGTTCCAGTTCATACACTTGGTCTTCTTTGGTCTAACCTCGAGTTACTACACCGTCATACCACAATACCACTCACTAACCTAACCATCATCATCGTTTACAACTTCTAACTTCCAAGTTCTATGGCTTCACTCCTTCAAGCCTTTTGCATAATGTATTTACGAAACCCTTGTTGTATTTGGTGTTGGGTTAGTCACTGAATTATGGATACAAAATTAAATTAGGGAGGCATTCTAAAACAACTACATACTACAACTTACTCATTGGTTGGAAATTGCTGAATTTCTCACACAATTTACATACTCAACTTCATGAAAAAATAAATCCCTCACGTATCACCCCATCCCATTTCTAGTTGTTTTCACATAGGAATTGAAAAACCTTTTTTTGTTATTTTATTTATACAATTTGTTCAATAGGCTCTCGTAAAACTAACAGATTCAACTTTATAATTCCGTATTGTCCGTGCTGAAAAAGACAATAATCGAAGAAAAACAAAATCAAGCATCATTTGAACCGGATGTTGGTCAGTGTAGTAAAAGAGGAAGTAGGGAAAACTTGTATTTTCACCACCACCAACATGTACATAATCAATAACAAACGGCCTATATTTATCTTTCAAATGTAGAGTAAAAGGATGTTCGGACAAGGAAAAGGTGGTAGGTGTAATGCATGTGTATAGTTTTTTGTTTGTTTGTATTACAAGTACGACAAAACTTCAATCCGTCTTGCATTCAGTGTTACTTTCTTTTCTTCAAGAAGGTTCACATACAAAAGCTGAGTAATACCATAACACAGGAAAGGGTAAGTATAGCCGTTTAGTCACGGAAGTAGAAAACATTTCCACCATGCTTGTTCCTTACACTTCTATGTACCTAATGCTACAGTGTCGTTTAGTCATATTTGTTGCAACTAAAACTTCTATGTAACTGCAGAGTAAGAACATATCTGAACAAATATCGATAAATCGAGTTAGTAGATGAGAGATCAGGCTAGATAAATCGTTATCTTTTCCCTAAGGTGAGCTAGATTGATTATGCTTACATTCTAGTCTAAAGATTGATACATATGTTTGTTGCAATTCCAATCATATTTATTGTAAGTTTCAACCTGAATTTGGTTGGTTACTTGCGTAACAGCACGTTTATCCTTTTATTTCTAAATATAACATGAAATTGCTTCCATTTATTTTCGATTAACTACTTATATTTTTTAAGTTAAGTGCGATTTCCAGTTTAGTAGAAACTGTTAAATTTGTATTATATATTTAGGTAAAAGGGGGATGAGTGCGTAATCAACAAATACTGAGTAGAAATAGTTGCGGAAGTTGAAAGAAAAGTTCATGACTATGAAATACTTTGTAGGTTCCATTTAACAATGATTTACAAGCTTGTGGTAAGTAAACATTTTAATGAGCATTTGAAACGTTTTAGCGTGACTATAGTGACGTGTTATGAAAAGTGGTTTTTCAAAAATAGCCCGACGAAGATAAGTTATACCATCAGTTCATTAGAACACGTTGAGATTTAAAGGTCAGGTGTATTATTACATTCTACAAATAGTATTACAGATACTAAAGTAAAATATATCTTGGATGACGTACTCTACTTCTACTAGGATTTCCTACGTGTTGTACGAAGGAGTATAAGTGATCGATGTTTCACATTCCAACTGAGCTTTTATCCTCTTATGTTCATATTATTTCTAGTAACTCAGGTAAATATTACATATGCTTTTAAAATGTGACACACTCCATGGACTCGGTGTGATAAAGCCTTATTTTTCAAGTAGGCATTTAAGTTTACTTTATTTTTGCAAACATTGCAGAAAAATGGTTTGAAAATGGGTCATAAATAGGAAATAAGTAGCTGCATACAGCTGCAATACGGAAGATAACTTTACTGTTTGTTTGTATCTGCAAATGGGGAGTTGAAGAAAAAGGTCTTGGTTGACTGACTCTACTAGTATTATCTTTCCTCAACCATTCAAAATAATATCTTGAAAAGATCAGTTCTGAAGGTTGGACTTAAGGTCTTTCGTACGTGTTTCATCTTTTCCGGGATGCTGAAATGTGAGTTGTGGTAATCATATTCATTGGGTATGGTTTACAGTTTAGCTGAAGATAAGACCTACTTTCTACTGTTAGTAGGGCTTTTTCTCACTCTCAAGTTACATTCATAGAAAACCATGTATTTATTTAGGATTTAGGATTGGGTTGGGTTTTTACGGTATGTACATTTTGTATGACATCAACAGATTTATATTCTCTTGTCACTCAAGCGGCAGCTGATTTTAAAGACTAAGCTAGAATAAGGATATTTAGTTTTGTTCAATCTGGTCGAAATCGGAAAGGCTTACATGAGGAAAAAGAAAGCCAAATTTATAGTCTGTCCTTAGCATCCAAAACGATTTTTATGTTTCGTTACGATACCAAGACCTACTGTTTGCTTAGTTTCCTTCGTTTTTTACGAGTGGAACAACTTTTCTTTCCCTTCAAACCAATCTACAGTAACAACTTTGGCTGGGAGTTTTTCTACCACATATACATCTCATTCTGCCATTTTTTGGAACCTATTACACTCTTATTAGCTTCTTACGATGTTTTTTTAAAGATTCGGAAGATTACTTGGGAATTTGAGAACCCTGAGTAAATTGTCTAAAAAAATTTCAAAAGATATAGGGTAATAAGAAAATTCGTCTGAGCTGCATAAAAATTAATGCAATTACTGCGGATAAGGGTATCAATCTAACTTACAATAGGATTTAAGTCACCCTGAACTATTATTATAATCTTTTCTGGTGTAGACAGGTAGACAGGTGAACCTGAAATTGAATTTTTGTTACTTAATTGCATCGTACAGCGAGGATCAGTATGAATTCAATGCACATGATTAGGTTAAAATAAAATTGAAAATGGAAATTCCTAAAGTCTTTAGACACTAATTTTTCTTTGACGATAAGAAATCTAATGTAGATTGGAGGTTCTTTATAGCTTCCAGTTCCATATGTGTATATCATATTTGTGATAGAATTCAGGAAAAGGTTATTGTATTGGGTTTCGAGATCCCGATCCCTGGTTAATTAAAACTGGTGTGAAATTAGATTACTGTAGTGCATAATCATGAGAAATACTTGAAAAAGTTGTGCCAATATTATGCAAAACATGCAAATCTCTGTTTACATTGCTTGAAAACATTTTCATTTCAATACGAAATGCACATTTTCCTTGTGGCTTAGATGAGCATTTATCTTCCCTAAGACTTACAAACACAAGCAAAGGGCCCCAGGTAATTTACAACAACTCTCGTTTATTCACCATTTCCCTGACTGATAGGAAGTTCCAAGTTTTATGAAGGAGAGAAGTCGAAAATACCTTCCGGAAATAGCATGTTTAGTAGAATGATCTCTTTAGAGAATAATTACGAGAGAAACTTTTAGTGTAATTTCCAAAATTAAAACATGTCAACTGACAGTATTTATGCGTTATTATTTCAAGTCTGTAGGTAAAAAGAACACCGGCTTTTTGATAAATTGAAACGTCAGTCCCACCCTATTTAGTAATCGAAAATGAATGAAAAGTTTGACCAGATGATGATGGAATTAATTGTTAATGGCAGTAGTAAAATACTAAATTCATTAAGGTTAATATATCCATGCATTGGAAAGTAAATCGAGTCATTATTTTCCACGCTTTAGCAATGGAAGACTGTGTGCACAAGCACTGTTTCATTATTTTCCTCAAAGGGTGAAAAATGATGCCTTTACAAATGAATGGTTTTACTAACAAGTTTAACTCTCAATACAAAAGAACAAAAATCTATTCAATTTTCCTTTATTTTTTGTAATATTTCATTTCTAAAGATAATATTATATACTTTGCATATTAAATATTAAGTCCGTAGAAAAAGGTAGAAAATTAAGAAATCAGATTGAATCTCTTATCTTTCACCATGCTGGGTCACAATAGTTAAATTCTAAAGTAAAACTTCCTGATAAGTTATTCAGGGATTTATTGAAATTCGCAAATGCGAATCGATTTATCTATCAAAAGGGTTCAGTCTGTCTTTTATCTAAATCGATACGCGGATTTATACTTGGCATAAATAATTAAATGGGCAGACTATTTTTCTTCGGTATAAATCCATTTAATCTGCTTTTACAGGATTATTTTTGTACTTTCTTCACCATTAGCAAATATTTGCTATATATTGTATGTTTTATAGAGATTAACACCAACATTTAATTTAAAAAACCTCATTATTAGTTAGAAAGTTGGTTTGAAGGTCTTTTTGAATGATTCTGTTTCACTTTAATCTAGTTTAATCCATATGATAATGATAAGCAATAACACACATTTGTTATATTGTGTATTGGGACAACAATTGGGCAGTTTTTAAAATCCTTGTCGATTTTATTTATAGTTAAAATTTGCTCATGTGTAAATTGGGAGTATTATATTTCAATTTGTTATTGAATTCTCTGAATCTGCACTATTTAAAAAGCAATTCAGAAGAAAATTCAAAATCCAATATTTTATTTATGTTGAAGTCGGCAGTTGGAAGTGAATTTATGTCGAGGTTTTAAAATATGGTAATAACCCTTCCTTTACAATTGAATTGAGTCGACAGGGAGAGAAGGTATAAGAAATACGGATATGCATACCACTTTACACCCACGGAAAGAATTTTCCTGAAAATCAGTCTGCATCTACTGATGTGCACGGATTATTGAGTTTTCAGCTGAATATAGAACTATCCTTTTATATCTTTGTCAAAAGTGATAATGCTACTTTCCACTGTCGATGACAAGGCGTCATCATCAATACCAATAATATGAACCAAGGCAAGGGAAAAGTAATAATGTGTACTAACATTATAGATTTTCTAGAATAGATTTCAATTCCAGGGTACCTTGCTTCTCCTTCCCTTTAAATGTATCCATATCCTTTTTGTTGCCTTGTAGTTGTGTCGACTGTGTGAACTTTAGGTATTAATGCTAGAAATTCGCCAATGCAAAGCATATTCTGAAGTACGAGCTCACTTTGTGAAATAAAGGATATGAAATAGCCTATCTCATTATTGAGTGGTATCATCCTAAAGGCCCTAGTCAAAGTACCCAATCGTGGAAAAGGTCTTTTTCAATGCATCTTAAGTAATAAAATGAAGAGGAACGTCATTGGAATACAAATTGGCTCCTGGAATTCGATAATATGCAATAAGCGTTTATATATACCATTGTAATGTAATCCACTATTTCCTTTGGCACTTAGCACCGTTTCAGAGTGGTTTTCCATGGACTTTTACAAGTTTCCGAAAGGTGTGGGATTTTCTGTAGAGTTCTATTCATACGCTGTCAGTGTTAAAATTATTCTCTGAATCTCCACTTTATGATAGCAATTTCAACACCGTTTATACGTTCCATTTTCACCGTTCTAAGGTTGGATAGAAAGGTCACTACATAATAATGGTCTCATACTTCCATGCTCGAATTTTATACGAGGTGAAATTTTGTGGGTACTGTATAGGTTCGTGAATTAGAATGTGATGATTGGTTATTACCACTACGTGCATTCACGTTTCGTTAATAAAGTTATATATGTTGGAGTGTAAAACGAAATGACATGACTTCTACTTTTCCACAAATGCACCATACCTTTCCGATAAATTACTTCTAATTAGTTAATTTTGTTTTTAGCCTGATACAGTGAGTCATTAAAAAAGTAAGAGGGAAAAGTTTATAAGCTTTTAAAGCCTATAAGAGAAATAAATTCGAGGATTCAAGAATAAAGTTTTCCAAAGGGTAAACTTTTTTCCATAGCATAGGTAAACACAGTTGTCCAAACTTTTAAAAGATTTTTACATTTAGTTAGTGCATAATCGAAACCATTTGTACGTTTTAGACGCAGTAAATAGATAATTACGCTAAGTTTTGTGCTTGATGTAAAAAATTCACCCCAAATCTTTGCCCCGGTAGTAGACCAACGTCTCCTAATCTTGGGATAGGTTATGAAAAACCATACAAATTTTAATACAAAGTGAAATTTAGTGAAAAAGTAACTACTCTAAAATTTTAATGTCGATGATAGTGGAGTTTTCTGATACAAGGAATGTCAATTTAAATATAATCATTTTTTCAATTCTTTGACAGTGGATAAAAACTAGGTACTCGTATCCTCTTTGTCTCACTTTAACTGCACGTCTTTTGCAGACGCGTATCATATATCACACTGTGTGCTTTCACTTGTTCAATTTAATTCAACGATTAAAATCAATGTACAGATTTTGTATTAAGTTGAAAATTAATAATTTATAATGATGATTACACAAAGGTTACAAAAGGTGAACGCTTTCTTTTCTCATTTAATGCTTTTGGGTTTATCAAGGCAAAATGTAATAGGAAGTACAAAAAATTTCATTATAGATCCACAGATTTATGCATGAGTTTACTCAAAATCAGAAGCAAGCAGTTATGTAACTCCAAAATAGGAAGGAACTCCGTTTTTTGAGAAGCGCTTACTCATCTCATAAATTCACTCAAAGGATAGAGTAATGAGTTTAGGTGCACTTCCCGTAACAAAAACTCTTCAAATTTAAATGCTCATTCTCGAAACAATTTTTGAAACATCAGACCAACTAACTTTAAGCAAATTAATAATTTCCTGAAATTAATTTAAAATGGAACTTAACCAATTTATTTGTAACGTCTTCTTAGTAATTACAATATCAACAAGATTAAAGAAAATGAGCTGTTCAAGCACTTTGATAATGCTGACAGTGACAGTAAATATTTCACTAAAAAACTACTAATTGTAAGTTTTCTAATTATAGGAAGCATTTTTACTGAATACAAAATTCGAATTGTTCAAAGTATTAAGATGGCAAAAAATACGAATGATAATGACATTACACTGTCAACTGTCATTTTCAGAAACATATCTATAAATTAATGGATAACCCACAAATTATTCACTACACCATTCAAAAATCAGATACTTATGCTGAATAAAATATCACATGAGTGTGCAAAAACAAGGTGGAAAGAAGTTCTCATTTTATAATTAATGATTAAACTTTTATCATGCAGTAGAAATCCCAAAGCAATACTTAACAATGCTCCAAGGAATATATAGGATCGAGTGTATGAGCCAATATCTGCTTTTTATATTTAGGGTTCTCTAGAATAGGAATTGCCCGAAGAGTAATGTGTTTCATACTTGCACCATTTCCAAGTTTTTACAACCAATACTGCCTACTTTGTCTCGTCAGTGACATCAAAACGCAGAACCATAAATGGAATTAAAAATAGGTAAATCATATTAGGTAACTATATGCATTCATTGAAGAAGCATATGCTTAGTTCTATGGTTATATGTCCTCATGGTTTAATATCCTTTTATAATAACCCCGAATCGTGTGGTTATACAACTAGCTCAAGCACGCTAAACATTAATTTTGCCCATGAAAAGAAGTAATAGTGTGGTTATTCTCAAAATGCATGTCTGTGGGAAATCGTCAGAGTTTTTTGCTTATAATAGTGCAACCGAAATTAATGATGTTTAAATAAGCCTCATCTTTCGTGTAATCATTCTCCACACCTAATAGTAATGTTTGCCAAATGTTATTTATTTTATAATGAATGGTATGGAATTTCGAAATTTTACTGTCTACAGTTAAGTACATCTACGAATCATCGTGAGGAAAAAGTCACTTATATGCTAACTCAACATGATTCGGAGACATGTTAAACAGCATAATAGAGACCCTCCTCACTCGCAATGGACTGTTTTGGCACAGTTGATCACAATATCATTAAACTTGGTACAGAGTCACATAGTGAAAATATTCTCCTCGAGTTTACAAAGGTTTTTTGATCATCAAAAGAAGAGAAAGTGTAGACTAGACAGAAGAGTAGATATCTAACTGTTTTTAATTTTACATAAACTCAAGGTTTTTCATAGTACACTTACATATTTTGTTTTTCATCAACCAACCTGTACTCTTTATTCTGAACAAAATTGAACAAAGAAAGGGAAATTTAATCTAGTCGATGGAGATGTAGCACGCTATGCTATAGATCTATCAATCTATTAAGCCAAAAGATGAGTAAAAAGCACTAACATAAAGAAAAACTGTCTTTTAAAGAATCTTTTTGCTCAAAGCTTCCCTGCTTGAATATACAAGAAGGGAGAAATGCTGATGAAAATTGACTTTTCTCAGTAAGCTTTTAAGAAAAGTAATCAAATGAAATCTTTTAGTGAAAGGTACAGAGAGGCTATACGCACTAACAATATCATGATCACGAACCCACGGGATTGTACCCCCACCGTTATCATCTTTTTATTAGAATATGTCTATTCATTACATTCATTTAGTTTAATATTCAGATGTAAATGTGGTATCCAAAATTAAAATTTGTGTTTGTACTATGAAAAACCTTGAGTTTATGTAAAATTAAAAACAGTTAGATATCTACTCTTCTGTCTAGTCTA
>JAQGAA010000843.1:0-18782 GCA_034696425.1 Isotoma viridis | reverse complement strand
AATTTCAGTATCAAAGATCTCTTCTAATAAAGCTTCTAATTTCTATCTAATATGTAATAAGTAGTATAAAATAACATTATAAAGGAATATCGTTAAAAAACTATTTTCAAGTTATTATTATTACGCTCAGAAATACAATCGGAAGCAGGAAGCAGCTGTACGAGCCTTGAATGAGCAAACACAATTTGCAGACAGCAGACTTTAATATAAAAAAAAGTTAAGCAATAAGGGATGTGTTTTAATACCAAAATAGTATGCTATATAGTTTTGTTTGTGATGATAGAAGATCAGATTCCCTCCGAAAAATAAAACAAATTCAATTATTTTAGTGCAACCACTATCCCGTCACCTGCACTAACTATGACCTGACCTTCTTTTGTTAAAGTTTTGTTGTTTTTCTACTTCCCTTTGTATACGGGTAATTAGCGGTGGTGATTGGTGAAATATGATTCACAACTAAATATGCTTTGTTGGATGAACGTATGTTTCCTTCGTACCACCCTATCAGCCAAATTGTACAGCTTTTTACAGATGATGACTGATTGAGAAATAAGAGACATGAGAAATAGCATGCGATGTTTTACTACTTAGAAGATAGATATATAGGATAGAAGGAAGTTTAGGAAGGGTGTATTTTCATCAAATTATCTCCTAATGAACATCTGAGGTAAATAATATCGATTTGTTTTACAATGTTGAGATGCCAATTGGGATAAGATAATAAGATTTTTGACTTTGAAAACACAAGAAATATTTTAACCTTTGACTTATCTTTTCATACGAACATGTTTATGTTTTAAAGTTGTTGAGGTTTAGTCAGTAACATCGATTTGAAAACATTATTTGGTGCATATAAAGCCAAACTAAACTTTAACGTATAGCTTGATTGTTGCAATTTTTCATAGGTTAAGGTTATACTTACAACAATAACCCCCTTCCCCCAGGAATGATTTCCCTACAATTACAAATGTTTTAAAAATCAACTTTTATGCTCAAATGCTGTACTATTTAGTACCATATTTAGTACAAAGGTCTTTGGAACCCCGATTGCTTCTTAAGTCAGAGTCAGAACCACTGAATCACTATAAACTAATTACTTTATCATACAACTCTACTTCTGTTTTTCTTACATTTTTTTCTTCCTCATCTAACTTACTAATTTATGTTTCATGTATTATCTCAAACCTAGCTGGTAAAAGTCTATGTACATGGTTTCAAATAATTCATCTGAGGCAACAGGCTTGGTGATTGACCACTACTATTTTATGGTGTTTTACTTTCTTCCACACTTCCAGCTTAAGATTAGATGAGAGTTGAAATAAAGGACAAATAATGTGAGAGACTTGAATCATTTGAACAATAAAGAATTACAATTTTTCAGGAAATTTTAACGATTAAAGCAACATTATTATTTCTCCAATCTTACCTTTGTGATATTGATGTAATGAAAAATTAATTTACTTATAAACGATTGGTTTGGAAAATATGTAATTGCTGAAGAAAATTCAGTATATTTTCAAAATTAAAGTTTTCCAATAAAGCGAAATCAGTTACTCTTTATCTTTCATGGTATAGTATAGGTCTCATCATAGAAATGGATATAGGGTCCTATTAAGCCTGTCATATTTATCGGGTCTTAACAATTTCCCACGCAGTCTAAAACGCTCAAAGTTTTATTTAACTTTAACCCCTACGGCTTCATTCAATTTTTTGAGTATTGATCGATCCCAGTTGTACTTGTTTTGTTTACAAATTTTATCTTTGTGCTCTAGAAGCAAGTTGTTCTTCTTTCCTAAACCTTCTATGCTTCTTTTAAAGATGTAGTCTTAACTTACATTAGTAAAACCTACAGAACACACAAAAGAAAAGGCTTCTCAACTACAAATTATTAAAGAAACTAAGCTATTTGTTCAAATACAAAAATCAAGCGTAAGTTGTCAAGTTTAAGAATTCACATTTTTGACAGACACAATCATTGTTTATGTTCACCTTACAGGTGAATTGCATTTTTTTCCTATTGTTGAAACCCACAATGTCATTGTTCACATTTCCAGTTAAAACCTGATTGTCACTTAAAATCATTTCCCATAAAAGTCAACTTTCATTCTTAAAAATCCAATTTAGCATTCCTTGTTCTATATAGTCCAGCTCTAAAGTGAATCGCCAATCACTTCAACTATAGAAATAATATTTATTAGATTCAATGTATTTAAAATAATTCAATATAGATATTACAATTGAATTTCCCAATGTCCAATCTACATCCAGTTTCAAGAAGCTAACAAAAAGACTTATTAATTGGGCCAAGGCCAGCCACACGTGCTTTCATTTTTAAACCTTTAAAGCCCCATGCTGTTGGCAATTATATTTTTTAATCCTTTATCAGTTTACAATCTGAAGCTAATCTAACTGATGGCACATTCATACCTGTTGTTATTACTTTGTGTACTCACATCCAGGCCCACACTTGAATAAATTCAACACATATAATTGAAAGGTACCTGTTGGCAAAAAAGCAGATTGCATAAATTATAAACGAAGGCTCGTGTGTCCGTTTCCTATCCACCACGCCAGGACTCTGCCCACTGCTGGATAGCGGATTCAAAAACTGTACATACTGTTGTACATACAACTCTATTCCATTCCCTATTCTTATCTTATATGCACGCACTTTAATTATTCAGGTTTAGGTAGGCTGGTAAAAAGTCAATGGGGTTGCCTATATAGTAGACAAGGTAAACGAACGGCTGGAGAAACTGTTAATTTTTTGCTTTCCGCTTTAAAACCCCAAAGAAATACAAACTTCTTGATGATTATGCATTTTTTATAGATAAGTAGGCACCTAATTTCATTCAATGTCTCTTCGTGCTGTTAAAGGGTTAAGGGCTGCTACTAGTACATTTACAATTAGGGTATGTGCATTGCATATAATATGCACGAGGAGAGAGAGAGAGAGAGAAAAGGTGTAACATTTGGCTTGCGGGTTTTCTTTCTAAGAATAAGAAAGTCTTTCACCAGCAGCAGCCAAATAGGTGATATCAGTTGTAATAATAATAATAGTAAGTGAATACATTTACTCCCTGGACAATGTTATTTTTATATATTGTACAGGATATAGGTATTAGGTAGGTGGACATACTGAATGTTAAAGAGTCTTTCAGAGCTGGTAGAGGGTTTTTAATACTAAAAAAAGCAATGTGTGGTAAAAGTTTTTAAATAGGGTGTACTTTAAAATCGGAGGAAATCATTAAGTTCAAGACACAAATGTCGACATCTGCAGACCTGAAGAAATTTATGATGACTATTTTGATAAGAATTGTTTAAACTTTGGTATAAATGTTGAATGTTATAGCACATGGCAGTTTTTTTGTATAGATGTAAAACGGATTAACTGGACCTTACGAGTTTTAAATGGTTAAATGTTTTAAACTGCTCGTTTTAAAAACCTACATTGGTATTGGTACTATCGGAAAAATGTTCAATTTCATTTCACAATAAAACAATGATTCCCGGAACTCAGGCCACTTTTAAGAATTAAACATTTTGCACAAAAATTGCCGAAAATACGAAGAGTTCACATTCATATTTTTTAAAGTAACATTCTTATAATATCATTTATAATTTTAATATGATATTTTACATTTGCATTTTCAAGCCTTACTCGCTTTTACTATGCAAAATGAATAAAATAAGTTTATATAGATGACAAGCTTTTCAATTCGGCCATTTGAATCTAACACGTTTTCTTTAAAGCTGTCCCAATTTCCTTTAAAATAAGCTTATCAAATCCTTACATAATTTAAAAGTATTCCATCTTAAAATACCCCTTTAATCCTTAACATCGTATGAGACAAAAAAAATTATATCCTGACACATGTTACGCAAATAGAACTTCTTAAAACTTTCTTATCATCATCATTACGTAAAATATAAAAGATGACAAACCCGATAACGGGAAGAACACAAGCTGACGCAACCTGACAAAATTAAACTACCTTCAAATTACATACATAATAATATCCAGCACAAGCAAATGCATGCTCTAATTGTTACCATACATTAATATTATTTCAACCATATGCAATATGTGTCCATCAGTCCATCCTCATCCGTTCTGCAACAAACAACCCTCATCCCTTAAATTTTCAGTTATTCGGTTCCAGCAAAATAATTAAGAAAAAAAATTGTTTTATCTAAAAAAATTAAAAATTCATGACGAGGGGCGAGTGTGTCTAATTGTAATTGCACAAAATAATAAAAATATCTTCACATCCAGTAGAAGTGACTACTGAACCGTTACCGTTTAACTACTCCTCCCAACTACCCGTGATAAAAACACCCCTTACTCTACACTGTTTTATACCCCGAATCATTAGCATCAAGGATGATTTGCATGATAACATCAAAATCTTCTTTCCTACACGCTTCTACACATGGAGAAATTCTTAGCTTTAATATTTTTACTGCTATTTTATTTACAACTACAACTACATACAGAAATGCATGCATCTAACATTTTAATAATAAAATACTTTTTCCTTCCAAACGCAAAACTACTACTACTACTACTACTGCTGCGATACAAACTAAGATACGATAATAGTAAAAGTTGCAGTGTCAGAGATACAATCAGTTTGGGTCGCGTGGCGGCTGTTACTATTATTATTTTATTTGTTATCCAGAATTATAACCAACGAACCAACTAGTTTAGTCCAAGGACCGGTGTGTTTTTATATTTTATTTTATTTTATTCAGAAGCCTAACTGCTTCTCGATGAAGTATGAAGGGTGAAGGAAGGGGAATTTCAGCTTACGTTTGTGTGTGGATGAAATTCTAACTTGGCCTTTTTGATCCTTTAATAGTGTAATGTTTTTCGATTTTGGATGCTTATATATTTTATTTTTAGATACCGCTTTTACCTTACGTTTTTATATAAAAGTATAAGAGTTTAGGATTGAGCTTTTAAATATTATTATGTGTATTTCTATTATTACTATTATTATCAATATCAAGGTTCAAGCTGACGGACTTGAATAGGAAGGACTGAATTGGTAGCAAGTAAAGAGGCAGATGTTTTGATGAGCTCGTGGAAAGATTCTGTTAGTTGTACATCAAGTTTCAGTTATTTTTTATGCAGTAATAGTAGTAATGGATTGAGATCTAAGGTGGCTTGTAAACACAGTGAATGTGAATGATGAAGAAAAATCACAGGATTTAAGAATATATTAGGGAAATGTAGGTTTTAAAATGGGAATTTATAAAGCATTCAAAAACGTATGCAGAATAATTTAAAGAGTTTTCAATTTTTTTTAGAAACATAGTGCAGAAAAGCGTTAATTTTGCCAAATCTATTTCTGTTTGGTTAAAAATTAAAGCATTATCCACATACGCTTGAAAACGCTCGATGTATATACGCTTTTATAGATTTACTATTTACTATACTCACTGAAAAACATTTTGTTATCCAGGGTCATGGGTCATCATCATTAGGTGTGCTGTGTAAAGCCGGGTGCGTATATGTGCTAAGCTTGTACTCTTTGCTTTTATGCTTAGGGTTGTTGTATTGTTAAAGACCTTTAAATCTTTATGCAACACAATACGATGCATTTTCCATCTCTTATAAAAAGCAGATGAATAATAGAGGATTTGGACTATTGAATGTGGTTTTAAATATATTGTTTGCCACAAGCACAGATGCTTACCCAAACAAATAGCATTAATATTAGAGTAACAGTAGCTGAAATTGATGAAGGTAGGATTAACCTGGGTGAACATAATACATTTATTATTATGAGAATAACTTGGATTTTATACGTTATGGTTGGATTGTATTAATATTTAACTCAAATTTTCGGGATGTTTGCATGGGATTTAAAACCGGTTGATTAAATCGTATACAACTTTTTCCGGAAATTGAGGAATGCGTGGCCAAAATCCCTTCAAAAACAGACTTGTTATCCAAGTTAAAAGTTTATTTTAAGAATGTCGGCTTTTAAAAGAGGAAATAAGGAACATTAAAATCATTCTGGATCCAATAGGATTCAATAAAAAGAACATTCGTGAATTCTTTATATCTTTTCAAAAAATTTTATGTCCCTCATCATCATCATCATTATACAATACAATTATACAATGTAAGTGTAAGCGGTTCGGCTAGAATGATAGAAATTTAGTTGACATATTTACAATAAATAGACACATTATTTCCGGTTACTACTATTATATGTGTAAAGAATTCAGTCAAATGCTATTTCATTTGATGCAGTTATCAAAGTAAATTGAAAGGCGAGCTATTTGTAAGTTAAAGAAAGGACAGTCAAAGAAGTGAGAGCTTGGCTGGGCTCATTTTAACTTTTTGATTTATTGTCATTATTGTGAAAGTCTTTTCTCTCTTTTGTTACGATGTCAATGGTCATTGTTACTCGTTTTACGCTTACCGGTTGGTCTTTAACTTTTATAAAAGTTTTATGGGTACATGAGAGCAATATAGCTGATGCTGGGACGCAGGTCAAGGTTTGCATAGGATTTTTAAACACATTGCTGCATGTTCAAATAAATTTAAAGGAAGGATTGGATTCAGATAAGAAAGTTGTTAGAACTTACAGGAAGCTATTTTTTAAACAATTGAAAAAAATTAAACGTGAAAATAATGGCAATAATCAAGTTGAATAATAATTCACAATTCAGAATTATTTCAAAAATTTTAAATCATGTAGTTAGTTGTCCGTTATTTAAAATATATAAATCTACACACAAGAGCATCATCTTAGATTTATTTCCACCAAAATCCGTTTCTGATTACTTTTACTTGTCAAAATACTAAAAGAACGACTCAAGTAGAGATAATTTAAAAAAGTCTGAATGAAAAAAAGTACAATACTTGATAAAAGCAGCTGACCTATCCCATCTCTCTTTCTATTGCATGCCTTATAAGGGATCTAATCTGATCTATACTTGTTAAAACTTTATCGATTTCTAAAAATATATGTTTTTATAAGGTACTAGTGTCAATAAAGCACACGTGTAGTATTGGGGTAGGACAGGAGGACGAAGGACCTAGCAGTTGGTTGTTATTCTGAGTTGGAAACATAGTACGTACCAAGAGAAAAGCCCTGATGAATGAATCATCAATCCTCTCTATTGTGCATGGGTGGACTAATGCATTTTCTGAAAAGATTACTACAAACGAAGGGTCCTTTTGTATATATGTATACTCTGGAACAATCCTAATCCTGAGAACATGTCGTATCAAACTTGGTACAAAATGTGTCTATCCAATAGAATAAAAATAAACGAGATTTTCTATGGAATAGGGAAAATAATCAAAACTCAGTCGCGTGCCATAAATGATTTGAATGATGACTGGTCTAGATTCTACTACTCTGCACAGTAACAACTAATATCCACCACCACTTTTACTTTGCATCTGCAGGCAAGCCACTGAGCCGAAACCAGCACGAGCCTAAAGCTTTTCCACATTTTTTCCTTTTTCTTATGCTTTTCAGTTTTTATCCATAAAATTATTAAAATACAAAGTTACCTTTAACCGTTAGGTTGTACATCAAATTATAAAAATAAATAAATTTAAAAATCACTTGGAAAAAATTTAAAGTCCAGAGAAGACCCTAAACTCCAAACCAAGTGCATTTACCTATTTTCCCTTCGGCCAAGGTGATCTTGTAATCATAATAGGCGAGTAAAAACCATTCACAGGTTTTTTTCATCTGCATCTGCTGTTACTAACTTACCAAGAGCACTAACTGTTATCCAAGAATATGATGCAATTGCATTTCTCTGAAAGGACTACTTTTTCTTGGGTTTTGTAGAATAGAGATTCATTCTTTATTTTTTACTCAAACCCTTCACAAGCCATCGCAAAGTTAGATTGGGATAGGTGTGTCGTGTGCAATCAACCGTACTCAAGGCACACGGGACATCTGCAAGGAGGTCCTTACAAGTCGATAAAAATCACTTCAGTTTTTTAAATCTTTTTGAAACATCTGGATTTTGATTTCAAGACTTATGCTTATTATTATGCCCATGCTTATGATTATGGATTTGAGACTTGAGAGATTTCTAATGAAATTCAACCCCTTACTTAATTCTAAACATTACATAGCAAATACTGATTGATTACTGTTTATTAATAATTATCATAATACAAAGTCAATACCACCCGGTGCCCTCGTGTTGCAATCTGCCTGGAGTTTTTCTAAAGATAAATCAGTGTGGGTTGGATTTTTTGTAAGAAATAGATCCGTCCAGTTTTAATAATTGCATGAACTTTCTTTGTCTAAAAGCGTGACAGTACAATATTCGTATTTATATTTATACAGAATTAATTTTACATTAAGGAAATCCCTGTCCTGCCAATCACTAGCTAACCAATCAAAATCCAAACTCTGACCCCAAAGTTGACTGACAATTGTGACACTCCTTAAGGACTCTCATACGAAACCATTGCTTGCATTGCCTTTTGCCTAAATATTACTATTACTATTGATGTTATTGAAGGCTTTGTCTCCTTATGCATCCATAGGGGTTCAGTTCATCAGAACAATAGTGAATATTAATATACACCTAAGGTTTTAGTTCTGATTTTATTGTTCAATCGAGACATCCCATAGGACGTAGGGAAAAGCAAAAGAGAAAAATAGAAAGGAAAGGCAAGCTGCTCGTGCCAACCGAAAAATCCAAAAAGTTAGAATTACATTATTTAAGGGAAATCCTCGCATCATGGATATTTGAAATACATATCAAGAGGTGTATATAATCCGAGGAAGCAGCAGCCTGCCAGTTGCCACACCAAGCTAGGCCACCACCGGTTCTGTGATGATGATGATGATGATGATAGGACGATTATGATGGTGGTGGTTCATGAGCTGGTAGTTAGTTATTTGGTCAGGCCAAAATAAAAAGCTTTCTTCATGGTACGAAAATTTTTATATCAGAAACTTAGATTAGACAGGCTCCCTTCAGGATACACAGAATTCAACGTGGGATCATGCCAGGAAAATATATGCACACCTTGTCCAACTTCATCCGTCTTTCAGTCAGCCGAAACCCACTACTACTACTATTAATAATACTACGACAATAATCTATTACTATTAAGTATTTTCCTATTATTGCAAGTAATATTAATAGCAGGGCTCAACAATACTACACAAAGCTCATTATTATTACCATTACCATTATGTCTTTTAAAAATAGAGAAATATCCTATATACCTATATATAGACTTTGTCAAACATGATACACAAAAGGGATGCAATCTGCTTGATAGCTTGCTTGCACTAAATTTTGTGTTCTGGGAGCTGGGACCCTTTGTTAATTTCTGGCACACTTGGTCAATCTAACATTTACTAAACTGCACAATCTTTCATTTCAAGGGAGAGTGAGAGGAGCGTGTTTAAAGTTTGGGAGTTGTTGGAGGGACCGGGACAAGGAAGGGCTTTTTACACATAGGTTTTCACTATCTATAAGAGTAGGTATGGCATATCCGTTTTTGGATGTTGAGACTTCGGGTATTTAAAGGACTCCTGAAGGCTCTATTGGCATCACTTCTAGTCCTACAGTCTCCTAGTAAACATTCAGTAACATTCTGAGTTTTGTTTGAAATTTTCAGACTTTCGATTTCTTAGATTTTGAGATTTATTTATTTCCCGGTGACTTGAGATTTCCTGAAAATTTTCGAATTTGGAAAATTAAGTTAGAATTTTATAACTTTTGTAATTTCAAACATTTCAGTAAAAATCCCAAAGATTACTTTCCCTTTTCATACCGTAGGTCAAGTATTATAACGGAAAAGTTTCAACATAATCCAATTTTAACCCATACTTTCCTTGCAAACTTTAATTCAGTCAAGAATCTAGAAAAAACAACCCTTTAGATATTTAGGTACCATTATTATTGCCATTAAAAACCAGTAGTAGTAGTTTTTGTTGTTGGTGCATTGAGTTAGGATCTACAGTTCAACAAAAATTCTAATAACAAAAATCATTGAGCTTATATAGTAAGTAGGCCAGTTGGGTAACAGGGTTAGTAAGACCAGTATAAATGTAGTTAGTTGAGAGATAAAATCCCATCTAAAAAGTGTTATCAATCATCCATCCCTATCCGAAATTTCATTTCATTCATTCATTTTATATAATATTATTATCATGAGGGTTCTTTTCCCTTTTGTCCCGAGAAAAAAAGGTGACCCTCTCGGGTCTCTTTTACATTTCTCTAAGCATAGGAAACAGCACCTGGTAGGATGTAAAAGTTTTTAGAATCGTATAAGTGTATACTTGAAAGTACACACACATGCTGTCAGTATAGGTGTTTTTAATTTACAAAGTAGTACTGAGTAGTATCAGTAGTAGTAGTAGTAAGTAGGTAGGTAGCTTTAGGATTTAGAAGTTGAGGACACCTGGCCCTTTAAAACCGGGTTGAACAGACGGTTAATACGGGATTTTTTTATATACTTCAATTCAGTTAGTCAGTTAGGGTTTCTTCCCCTTTATAAACTGGAGGAAAGGAAAAGTGACTGGACAGTTGAGTTGAAACCTTCTAAGGGTCAGGAAGGAAGTCTCAAGTTTACACATTTACATTCAGTTTCTATTACACATTTTTAATTTTTTTTTTCATTCAAATCCTTAAATATTTTTTGAAAAGTTTGTCTCTTGTGAAGTAGTTTTAGTATTTCACAAGAAGTAGAGTTAGTTACATCATCTCTCTTACTCTTTGAATTCACACATACATTACATTACACAAATACTTCATTTATCTTCAGTGGAGAGACGAGTTGCAGCTGCCTTTGCTATTTGGAGAGACAAGGAAGGAAGACTGGAAGAGACTTAAGGTGTCCTTTCCTGTTGTAACACACTGGACCTTTCATTCGAAGGATTATTATTATCAGATTGAAGCTTTGATTGTCCAAACGCAATTCTTGTGATTTTAATGATTCAAGATTTGTGCATGGACATCGCCGCTTCATGAAGTAATCAACAGTATTGAGTCGTATCAATTATGAATGATTGACAATTGAGGAAGGACTCTATAGGAATCGTCTTAAGGAATTGTAAGTTCATTTCTTCTTCTAATTTATACTTGCAAAATCGTATGAATTTAGCAATGAAATACAATTTCGTATCAGAGTGCTTAGGAAATTTTGATAGTATAATTCTAAAATGTTGTATACGAATAACAGTTTAAATGCATTTAGGATTTTAAAATGATTATCTTTATTTACTAACTTGACTCGATCCCAGAAAGAAGTATTTCTTGATAAATAATTAAATCCTTTGTAAAGCTCTCATATGATTTCTTTCGACTTCAATTTACTTCTGTAAATTCTGAAGGGTTATTTTGAATTAATTCGACATGAATGTAATTTCCTAAATACAATTTTTTACTCAGCTCGAAATTTGCACAAGAGTTTGAATCTCTTAGAGAAGACATGAATTCTTAACCAATTGATAACTTTTAGAATTTTTAACAAAATATTAACATGTAACTTTCTTTCATCAAAAGCCAAGGCCAGGAATCCGTAATAGCAGTGAATGAGTTGGTAACAAGCATATAGATCAAATCAAATTTCATAATAATAAGATATTGCTTATGCTAAGGAATTGCCGTATCAAAACTTACAATAATTAGTAGACCCATTCCAAAGAAAATTTTTAAATTGGTTGGTAATGTTGGCATAGTAATAAATTTATTATGTTTACTCCATAATTTCTGAGAAATTTTCATGAGTCTCATATTTCCCAACTCTAAATTATTTCAATTCACTTTCTTCTCCTTTCACTGAATCTGACCCTATCGTACATCACATTTTTCACCCCAATTGGCTTTCATTTTTAACAAATCACCTTTATGGTAATTGACATCTGAAATTAGCAAACAAAGTCAGAAATTCTGCCTTATCCCTTGGCCTAACATTTTGAGAAACTTTCATCCCTGACCTTTACTTCTTCGCTATGGAGTGTGCCTGCCTTCCTAACAATGGACCTGCTTTTACCTCGCAGCCCCACATGATCCCAGGTTTATTAAGCAAAAATACATTTATTTTACCCTAAAAACGTAGTTCCTGTGTTTAAATTGTCAAAATGTAATAATAGGATACATGGGCTATGTACCTCAGTACAAATACAAATTCGGAAATACTTATGCTGAGCAAACCCACCGCTTATTTCTTGACCCTTGCGTGAACATGTCCCCCAGGGCTGTTCTCACTGACATTTGTCCTGAAGATTGTTCTACTGTAATTTCATTTCTATGTCAAACTGACATACATTTAAATTTAATCTTTGACTTTATTCTCGTTGCTTGTTTTGCACTTTCTAATTTCTAAATGCAATTATGAACTAGGGCGGATTTCTTCAAAATGCAACAGGTTTCAAACACGGGCAATGTGGATGTAATGATTTGTCCACCTGTGGAAGAGATCCCCAGTTTACCCAGGGAAGGAATCGAGGTCAAACTACTCGAGCTCCACGTTTTCAGACGATTATGAATCAAACTTATGCTCCATTCTGCAATCGCTTTTGCACTAAAACTTTTGAACAGGTTTTTACACTTCTTTAACCTATTTTAAAAATCCATTTTGCATTGTTTAACACGAAAGTGAGATGTAAACGCATTTCTCCTTTTAATTCGACAGGATCAATGGAGAGATAGGTACCTAAATGCTTTAATAGTGTCACATCACTGATTACTTTTAAGAATGTTTATTGTCAGAAGTTTCTATGCAATGCTATAAATGCAAATATGACATCGTGTTTCACGGGGGAAGAACAATAGTAAAGTTAGCATTTTAATTGTTAGCATGTTAGCCATGATTACACTCTTTTTTTTCAAACTAGCTTTCATTAAGAGTAGGTTTTATAATGAGTTTTTACACGAGTAATATAAATATGTATTTCTGGACGATTATTTAATGCTGGCAATCGTTCATAAAATATGTCAGTAATTTATAGCCCCCCCCCCAAAGGGACTGATAAATGTGCACAGCATAGCATGCATAGCTACGTCTAAAAAATCTTTGCAAAGATCAGGGATGTGACACTATTAACGTAATTTCCCTTCGCTAGGCTTTTCACCCGGGTAATTAACCATAAAAACTTACAAACTACATACAACCAAAACATTTGTCTAGAACTAGCTAATGTATACAAAACTCATTAAAACATTTAGGAACGAGAGGCTTTAGATGGATGGCGATACTGCTACAAGACAAAGCCATGGGACAAACCAGAACGACTTGGACCATGGGATGGTGACAATTCTGAATTTCGAAAAACTCAGACAACCCTCCTTCCACCGATCATGAAGGATGACCTTGACATTCATCTTCGGGGCTATGACGGCATTTCGAAATCTGGTATAAGTGACACTGCCCCTCCACCATATTTCAGCCCTTGCTCTTGCTAATTACTCTTGAAATTCTGACTCTCTGTCTATACACTCAATAATATAAATCAATCAAAATGATTACTCAGTTTTCAACCATAATTAACGTCTGGTCGTATTAGAAACGTTCAAAATAAACCATGTAAAGGGGTTCTTCCCTATTCTCCAAGTATACATTTATACATACTATACCATTAATACAGCTTAATGTCTTGACACACCTTTCGTGAACCTTTTGCTTATATTTACCACATGTTGTCCCCTTCCGTAGTAAGTACTGCTTTTTTTGAAGTCCTCCTGACTGATGTCTGACTGTTCTACTGAGTTGTACTAGTTTGTATAGTATAATCGTTAATAGTATTTTTTCTTTCCTCTATACTTACTCTTATTCTCCTAATGCTATTCGTTTTGATGTACTTGAAGTCCTAGCACCTGCCCTTTAACAAAGGTATGCGTGCATCTACGGTTTAATCCTTTTAATAGTTAACAATGCATTCAATATTAGGAACTACACTTTGTTCGCTACAAATATAAGATTAGTACTTGCTTTAAAGGGACCACATGTTAAAGACACTATATACTATGATGCACCCGTCGATATTGGTCTTTTTAAGACTTTTAAAACCTTTCGTTATATACAATACTTTGGACGCCATAGGTCATGATTCAAATCTTATTAACTGCTTTCTACAATATGTAAACTTTGGATTTTTAAAACGCTGCAACTTAAAAATAGTTAGCTTAGGTCCACTGACAACGATTATTTGTAGTCACAGATTCACAATCTCAGGTGAGAACCAAAGTCACTAAATAAGAATTTCATTACGACCTATGGCGTATAAGGTAATGCATTTTAATTATTAACAAAGACATCATTCTTTGAATTTAATTAGGTGGTCCATGCGGCATTCCAGAACCCTATGCGGTAGCATCTATGAGGTACCAAGAAGCTACACAACCTATGATGGGAGGTGGTAGATCTATGTCCATGCAGGGATGCTGTGGAGGCGGGGGCTCTGGGAGACAAGGTCAAGGAGGATCAAGTCGCAGAAGAACGATGGGCAATTCCGGAGATACTTGTCCACCATGCGAGTTGTATCAGAGGCATTACAAAGGAACAGAAAAGGCTGCAGCGGATGCCGGTCTTGCCGGAATTGTCAAGCATCCACTTTTTTCTTGTCCGCAAGGTCCACCTATTCGGGATCATTTTTGCGAGTATGTTGCACAGTAAACCAAGTATTTTACAATTTTTTAAAATATAAAGTAATATGAGAGTTTAATTTTATTGTAATATAAAAGAGATATCGAAGTTCTCAAGAACCTTAACAAGGAGCAAATGTCCCGAGCACCACTTAGGGCTACGGATGGAGTCATTGAAGGTAATTTATATGGTTAATAATGGTTATATGCATAAACGTATTACAATTAATGCTTGTGAAACAAAGGTGTTGATTTTAATGCATTTAGAGCTTGGTGAACTTCCTATTTTGACTTTGCATAAATTGGCTCAAAAAAGAGAGGACACTTCCGGAAAGTTCTATCCTGAAGAAAGAGGACTAGCGAGAGTTTGTAATCCTATAGGAAGGTAATTTGAACAATTCCCATTGACTCAATCTAGCTCATTAAATGCAAACGTGAATTAATCAAAGGAAAAAGATGAATGAATTCAAGAACCTAAAATGCGGGTTGTCCCTCTTTTTAGTTCCTATTTGACAGCCAGGCCTTTCCGGTGCTGTGCTACATATAGATACTGTGAACCAATAAATCCAACTTATGCAGGTAATTATGCATCACGATCAGTAATCAAATATCATTTTACAATAGAACTAAAATAAAATATCCAACTAATAATGATATTCTAACAATAGGTCACGTTCCTGGGGAGATTTTTCTTCCTGGCGAAAACCGTGGGAAAGCAACCAGAAACGCGTTGAAGTACATGACTTACAGGGTTTAGAGTTTCTCGGTTGTATTAATCCATGGGAATTCAAAATTGACGAGTAGCACTTAATTTCTTACTGATTTGTAATTTTTTGTTCAATTTCATACCAAGTACAAACGTATGTCAAAATTCCATGTTAAAATAACAAATGGTCAAAATAACAAGTAATACATATACTATGAAATTCAAGTGTTAACACTTTAGCATTTATTCGTATTGGTAAATGTTTGTAGACCTAATCCGCAGTTCTTAAAACTTTCTAAATTACTAATTTAATTATTATTAATTTAGTTAAAATGCATACCTATATTTTGGAGTAAAATAACATCAAAGTGGTTCGTTAATGAATCTTGATAGGCAATATATATCTCATTAATGAATTTCGGAGGTCTCTAAATACAAACATGCATTATGTCTAAGGACACAAGTCAATCACTAACACTAACGCACATGACTTAATAAGCAGTATTCATTCAAAATATTATAATTGAACAATTTTTTAACACGAAAAAGTTCTTACTTAACTATTTTTGGTTTGTTTATCATTAATCAGAACTATTGTTATAGCCATCACAAAATAATCTGACCGTTAGCAGTTATGAGAAAATATGGTCACAGATTTTATAAATAGAGCATTCAAATAATTACATACCCTAAGTATTCGTCGTTAAGTCTCGTTTAGCATATTACACAAATTGTACATCTGGTAGGATTTTTATACAGCATCATTTTAGCTTCATATCGAAATCTACTATAAAATATTTTTATAATAATCAGTACAAATAAGATTTAATGAAGACCGAATCCAATTTTGACACGATGCACCTAGAGTTGCCTTCTTGAATTTGAATGATTCAGAACAGTAATTAATTATAATACACGTTATAGGCGATCCAATATATTACAGTTCATATATAAAGAATTTGATTGGCAAGGAGTTTCCTGATTTTGTGGTGTTTTTGAGTTCAATACTTGTTGATTCCGAAAAGACGGACGCAGTGGAATTGAGGGAGCTTTGGGAGGAGAACCAGCATCATTGAAACAAAGTTGGGAACGAAATGACTTGTGTCATACCGTGTGTAGAAACTAGCTAGGAAAAACCTGGAACATAGTTCATTATAATTGATAAGTTAATTCTAAATAAACCGATAATTAATTAATATTTCTTCATATCATTTTATCACTTACAGAATGATGGGTACAATTGTAAGAAATTTCCTGGTTCTTGTAAACTGGACCCCGTAATCAATCTGCTCCCAATGAGTCAGAGTTCGAGATAGTCCTTGATCTTGTAATTCCCATGGGGCTCCTTTTAGCACGTGTAGAGCTATAAAGTTTAACTGTTGGGAAAGAAATTCAAGCCAATATTTAAGATTTGTATTCATCCACAAAATTTTACGTCTATTTTTTTTAGAGACTAATTAGTTCATTTTTGAATTAACTTACTGTATTATGGATCAGATTAGTTAAAGTCCAGGCCATAGGAACCGTCAAGAAAGGGATAGACAACAGGATCAAATGCAAAATTGTAACTCCGACAGTATATGTGAACCACATGCCACGACTCCCTACAAAAAAATGAAATGATTCAATGTTGTGGTTATAATTCCATACCCTTACGTTGCTGTTGTATTTTGATTTTGCTTACCAAGCCACGAGGCATTGGGGTTATCTTCACCATGACCTCCGACTTGAATCATTTTCTTCTGTATATTATCAAAACTCTTCAAACTTTGGTACTAACTCTGCAACTTCTTTCTGAAATAGCAATCAAAAATAAAATAGAGTTATAAATTGAATAGAAACACAACCAGAACGTTGGAACACTTAAACATTAGTACAGTTTTCTACAAACAGGATAGCTAACGCATTCAGTTTTGTCACAGAGGAATGGGTTATCAACCTACCTTGATGATGGAACAAAATAATATCGTTAGCCTCAACCTGTCCACTAATCAAAATCACAAACTAATTTAAGTATCACTTCATTCAACACACTCGAGTATTGCATTTCCTTCGGTAGAACCAAATTACTGTATTTAATCGGTATCATAAATAAGAGAAAGATAACCGAGATAAGATAACCGTGTGTAGTCAAGCTTTATATTTAGTTTAATAATTCAATTCAACTACACAGAATACATGTTTTGCACGTATTAATACTCTAACAGAACAAAAAAATTAGAATCGAGAAAAAGTGGCCGTCATTGAAGGGCATAGAAGGTCAAAAGTTTCAAAGCAACATGACAGCAAAAACATTTTTACAACTAATAATCGCAATTAAAACTCGGCATCTTAAATGAAATTTAAATTCTATTACCAGTCGGATGGCTAAGGCCAAAGGTTGAGGTTTGTCGATCCACCTGGTATTTAATTACGCACCATATTTATGTCGTGTGTCAAATGAAAAAGAAACAGCCTCGACAGCCTGCCATTTGATGATTTGTTTTATTTAAGTATTGTAATTACAATATGAAAATTCTTTGCTTGTAACTATGATCCCTTTCAGCATCAAATTCAATTAATAGCACCACCAATGGAAACCAGAAATTATATTTATTATTTAATTAATTAAACAAGCATGGTGCATCATATTAAGTACAGAATAAAACAGAATGTACCAGAAAACTTATTTTTAAACTTATTTTCCTTTATTATAAAAATACCAGATTATGACTCTCAATACTTTTAGAGTTTGTGGTTATCTGTTATTGAGAACACGATAACCATAAACATTAATCCATCACCGCACACCCAAAAAAGCAAAGATATCATAAAATATACTAAAAATACGATGTCAAAATGATAATGATAAAACTAAAATTAAAACTTAAAGGTAAAAGGAGTCTTGCTTCTTTCATGACCTTTTGAAACTTTTACCTTTGACTGTAACAATTAGCTATATGCTTCTTGTGAGTCCTAATAAAAACTGATCTGTCTACTGTGACCGTGATCTCTGAGTTTTTATGCAAATACAAAATATGCATGCCTATCACATATCGCATAATATGGACCATTTTGTCTTGTAAGTGCAGTCTTAAACGTTTAATGAGTCATGCAGTTAAACAGTAAATATACTATGCTTATGCTAATAAACTGATTAACGCAATATAGCGATGGGTGAAACCTCCGAGTTTGTCTGTCTGTCTGTTTTAAAATTTCTGAAATTTCTAATTTTTTTATTTTTTTAAATTTTTTAAATTTTTTGAAACTTTTGTAATTTTTGAAATTTCTTTGAATTTTTTGAAATTTCTGAAATTTTTTTGAATTTTTTGAAATTTCTGAAATTTTTTTGATTTTTTTTAAATTTCTGAAATTTTTTTGATTTTTTTTAAATTTCTGAAATTTTTGAAATTTTTTTAAATTTTTGAAATTTTGACAACGCAGTTAAAAAGCTGAGGTCAAGAGCTTTCTAATGATACCCCACATGCATATATTATAA
>JAQGAA010000842.1:0-18794 GCA_034696425.1 Isotoma viridis | reverse complement strand
CAGAATAGAATTTCAGAATTTCTACTTACACATTTGCTGCTGGGTTAGCCAATTTATGCAAGAATGTCAATTATAAGCAAAGTAGAGCCTCTTGATAATACTGTTAAAAATAGTTTCAGAGCACAGAGTATTAAGCGCTACCTTGGACTTGACGTTTGAAAATCCATAGGCTGTCTAAATGAGGCCAAAGCGTGGCTTCCATGAACACCATTAACACTTTTTATATTGCAATGCCAATACACTTTACAATCGATAAGTTTAAGTACTTAAAAGACTTTCAAATATTATTAGAGTTAGATAAATAGATCTTTTATATTTTTAAGGCATTATTCCGCCGAGCAAATAGTCTGTGGAGTTTACTTGCAAAGAAGAATTTTTATTTTAAAAAAATGTCATCGTCTAAACCAATTTCTATGAATTATATTGTATTAGATGATAATGCAACGCTTTTAGTTACCCCTTACAAGTAGTCAACAACTCCAGCTTATGAAATAGATTCACCTAACTTACTTTTAACAAATGTTTCAAATTTTCTGATATAAGGTTTCTAACCTGTTTGTCAATAAAAAGCTAATAAAAGGCGACCTTTTTGTAATCAACTTGTAAGTGTATCACACATAAACCTTAAATACAATTGTTTTTTGCAGATTGTGTGCATGTGCAATATGCATTTACTAATATTTAATGCTTATAAAGTATTTACACTGTGTAACAGTGATTAAACAAATAACTGAAAATAACAGTGTAGTAATTAAATTTTAATGTTAAAAACGATTTTTTGAATGGGTTAGATAGAAAATAGTATATGCTGAACCCTAAATTAATTATAGTTTATAAGCACTAATACAAAAGACGAAGAATTGGCTGGATTAAATTGTACATTTTCAAATTAGATAATATGGATACATATAAAACGGTGATGATCTTTCTCAATCCTTTAAAGTAACACGAGTAGTAGGAATAGAATAGTAAGTAGAAGCTATAACATGAGTGCACTCCTTTGAACCTGCACAGCATTGCATTGAAAACAACTGCATTGTTTGTTTCATTGACGTTTCCTGTTTAGTAAAAATTAATTACTGCGTTACGGAAGTCTCACACCGGTATGACAGTTGTAGCAATTTCATGGAAACCCTGTACGAGTTACAAGTACCTATATTTATATAAGCCTCTTTTTAAATAGAGAAAGTGCAGTTTCAGTGAATCTCATCAGATCACCGAACCGCTCACTGAACCGATATCCAAATTATTTACCTACTGCGAGGTACCTGAGACGAAACAAACTATTGACTGTCATGGCATTATTCTAGAAAAGAAAATAATTACATTATAACTTTATATATAAGCCTTTTTTGGAGAATGCAAAATAAATTTGATGAATAACAATGTAATGATAAATGATTTTGCTATGTAAAGAGTAATTTCACCTAAAGCATTTTTAATATTTGAGGATTATTTCTATTTTTTGAGATTTTAAGCTTCAGTTTTGAAACTCTGTTTTCTCCTTGTAGACTAAATGAAAACGCACAGCATTCACTAAAGATTAATTGCATAAGGAGTTCTATCTAATGAAAGTATTTCCCGGTTCAAGCTCCTCCCGGAGCTAAGCTTTAATGCAAATTTTTAATCCAGGCTTATATAACAAATGATATGGATATTTAAATGGAAATGTTAGGGAGTGGCTCCATTGCAAGAGGGGTTTTTTAAATGTAAAGAACGGTGCTTGAACAAAATCCAAACCAATTGATTGTTCCACTATAGCTTTAATATTTCAAGTATTTTAAAGTAAAGAAATTGTACGGATCGGAGTTCAATGTCTCTTGACTTTTATTGGATTATTATTTTTTTTCATTTATTCTTTTGTAATATTTAGTGAGTAAGCTTTCTCTGAATTTTTCATTTCAGTGATTTTAGAATAGTTTTTTTTGAAGTCTGCCTATATTATATAATATACAGATTTAGTTTTTACTTCCTGAAATTCCAGCTGGAATATCTTTCATTTTTTGTATTTTTGTCTTTGGGTTTTTTGACTTTTTTGAATTTATTTCTTCTCAAAAGGGCAAAACTAGTTACAAGTAGAAGAATATCTTTACGCAGAAATATTATGTTAGCCGATTAAATACTACAGCAACAGAAGTAAAATTCACCAAAATTATAATAAGAGGTTTATTTATTTCTTAGAATCATTGAAATTGTCTGTTGTGAAAAGATTTTCAGTGATGAAACCGACTGCATCATCCTTTGGGTAGCATGTCAAAGCTTGAGTATGATAAAATACACACACAAACACAATATGAAATGGCTTCTCGACTTCCTTGTATTCTTTGAATTCTTTATAAGCTATGTATATAATGTTGTATCAATTTTTAATATGAATAGGAAATTAAATTTCCTTTCAAGTGCATAGTAGTTTGAATGCTAAGTAAAAATTTTAACGTTTCTTTATGTAAAGTAAAAAGTAAAAATAAGAAGAAAGGGATTATGTTCGAATTTGAATAATCTAATTTGCCAAGGTTGATGGGAACGGAAATTTGTTGTTAAATGAATATTGCTCGTGTGAGCAATGATTCAAAGTAATACATCATCATTTTTTAAAGCTGGGCTACAACTTACATTTTATTTATATCAAAATACAAGAGAGAAATTCATTTTAACCTTTAAATAGTAGGAAGAAGTATCAAAGCAAAAAAAAGGTTTAAAAACTAACGCTTTTTTTAAAAAACATGAAGTAGGATGTTGACGCGTGTGTGTCCAATTTGCTTTTTTAGATGGACTTTGATTAGAATTTGAGGGCTAAGGGATTTCGGTTTCTAAAATTTGAATAAGTTTTGATCAGTTTTGATTGTCTTATTAACCAAATTACTGATAGTACAAGGATTGAGTACAAGGATTTTTCTTTTGCAAGTTTTTGTTAAATTACATACGAGGTGTAATTCTTAGCAGAGAAAATCAATTGTGCAGTTTGAAATACAGAAAAGGACTAATAAATATACCTAAAGGTTTTAGCATTCTAAATTAAGAAAGATTGTTGAAATTCGAATAAAGTAAAGAGGTAATTTATCATCAATCATATTGATGATCATGTAAACAAATTACGTTAAAGATTCCCACGATTTGAAAACATTTCATGCACTATTTTATTTACAAAAAATGTAATTAGCTCTTTTATCATATTACTAAAAGCATGCCTAATATACAGTACGAACAAACGAAATATAAATATTTAATTTAATAAATAACCTAACTCAAAGAAACTCAAAAAAAAAATTCAAATGGTTTTTATTTTTAATTTCCCCAAGAAAAACAAGTTACCTATCTATTGACGTCATCAGGAGGAAAATTCAGTTAATTAATAAAACTATCAGTTTAAAAACGCAGAGCAGAGAAGAGAAAAAATCACACTTTTTTTATAAGAATAATACAGAGTAAATGAAATAAATTGCATAAATTAGGTTAAAGCCCACGATAGTGTTTTTTACAAATATCTCCTTTGAAAAATTTGAAAAATAAACTTGTTCAAAAATGGATTTATTCAAACAAAAAATCAAAGTATAAATTTTCACCCTTTGCACAATCAATACAGAAAGTATGAGATATAATGGAAACTGAATATGCTAATGAATCTAAGTTTATCATTAAAGGACAGCACATTTGCAATGTAAATTACTGTGAATAATTTGGAAACAAGAGGCTAGATAACAGAGTAAAAGTAAAATGCGACGTCTTTACTACATTAACACGTCTTTGATTGATAGTTACGGTTGACTGCCATGTGTTTTGCATGATTCGGAGGAAAGCATCGGGTTTTAGTACTGAAGGTCGGAGAGTTGACTTATTACTTTCTCTAATGCATCTAGAAAGGGATGAACAGTTAAGTTTTGATTAAAGGATATATAGACTATAACCAAAGTTAATTTCCTAACCTCTGACATTACATTCCTTCAAGGTTACATTTATACACACATATGGTCTAACAAATAGGTACATCAAATGTCAAAAGGATTCCTGCCTCATGTAAGCCTTATATAAGTGCTAGTGCATAAGTGCCATAAGATAAAAATAATTAAAAGTGTGTAGGTAGTGGCGGTGGTAGTGTATAATAGCTTCATATTATTACACTGTAGTTCAAAATAAGAAGCTCAAAGTTCTTTTGTCTTCAAGTTATTCGAAATGCATTGTTCACTTGGGTATTGTATCAATACTTAGAGAGAACAACACGAACAATAAATAACAATCTGTTGGCTTAACTTTAAAACTCCAAGCGTTAAATAAAACTTTGGCTCTTACCTAACGGATTCTTTTGACTTTATAAACAGAAAATAGGATAAAACTTTCTTTGAAGTTTCACTTTAGGGTTTTAACTTTTGCTTTGTCAACTTATTTTGCTAAACTTCCTCCTACTTTACAATTACAGTATTTGTACTTACGTAGAAAAGGCTAATTATTTTAATTGAACTTGGGACTATGGGCTATAACTTAAATTCAATAGCTTATATGTGTAGACATGGATATTTAGACATGGTAAAAAAACCTGGGGAAGCTTTTTTCTTCAAAACAACTCCTACGTATTGAAAATAAATGGAAAACAATTTTTTATTATTACTTTTCCTCTAAATAATTAGTCAAACAAAGGTCAAATCATTCTATCAAATGGTCTGTGATTTTTTGTTATTGATTCAAAAGTTTGCTTACCCTTTGATAAATAAAACTTTTTCTACAGTATTAAATATTGCATGGAAAAATAGCTTTAAAAACATTGAGGACAAATGGAGCCTTTAGATCAATAACTTTTTTTGGCAATTCGCTATAACTACCATAAATAAGTTGACTAACTTAACTACAAGAACATTTCAACTCATAGCATTACTTTTCTTCTGCTTCATTTATTTCTACTTCATTAACTGGTGATACTGATTGATGCTCACTTTATGAAATAACTGATTATTATTGTTCTGGACTTTTAATTAATGAAGTTTTCATCAAGTGTCAATGCAACAAACCATCTCTTGTTCATCTTTGTTATTCATTATTCATCATTACTAAATAAGACAACTTTCTCTGCCACTACTCCTTTTTAACTTTTAAGGCGACTGTTCTGATTGAATGATTATTTGCTCGCTTTTCTTGGCTATTATTGTAATAAATGTATTATGTAATTGGCGTATGGCATTCAAATATTAAATAACTGCACTATTCTATTACTACATATAATAATGTCTCAAGTTTGTTGTGTCTTGTATGTCGACAAGTTGACATTGATAATTTGACATGTATCTAAAGATAAGTATGTTTACCTATTTTATGCTCCTCGTTATGGTTAAGTCATTTAATAATACATGTACAAAAGTATTCTCTGCCTTGAGTATTTCCAAGCAAGGTCTCATTTGCCTTCTTCTCATGAAATTAGTTTCAAGTTCGCAATGAAGTGAAAACAGTATTGACTCAGGGAGAAGAAAGTCTTTTAACTAGTCTGCTTTAACTACTGAATTATGCATAATGGAACACACTGAATGATTGATAAAATAATAGAATCTTTTATTTATTTTTAAGAACATTGTATCGAATGTGATGCAAAAGGCTTGTCGTTTCTAATCCAATTAAAACTTAAGGACAAGTTGTAAATGCAATTCTGAGCATCGAACTTATGAACTTACCTAAATAGAATGTTGAAAAACTACATTCCTTAGCCTTTTTGTTATACAAAGGTCAGAGTCTGGCAAAGTTTGTTGAGGAATGTCAAATAAATGAAAAGCAAGCACCACAGGGGAAAAGAATCTTTAGATTTTGTATAGTTTAGTACAAAATTAAGTAAAACTTATACAATAATCTCATTTAGTTTTCGTACTTGTATTACTTCTTTAATTTAAATTGCTTTGTTTCTTTTCTGTTATTATCCTTTCTTCAATTTTTTCATGAAGATGTTAAAATAAACATCTGTTCTTGTAATAAGTTGTAAATTATTTTTTTGTCGTAATTCGTAATGGCGAATTTGAGGGTAGAAGTAGAATGTAAAAAATAATAAATTATAATAAACTTCGAAAGAAAGAGATAAAAAATGAATTTTTGTTTTCATCGAGTAGCAAAACTAATAACACGTCTTAATATTAAACTTAACTAAATTTTGTTTGCGAAGCATTTATGCAAAAATAAAATTTTGAACTTTTTAAAATCTGAATTACTTGTTATTGCGAATCTGTTAGAATATAAAATAAATTATAATAACTTTTTTACGGCACACAAGTAATTGCATGCAGATTAAAATTATTGTTAGGCTGCATTTGGTAAAATTGATTCCTTTGAGATTAATGTAAAGTTTTTAAAATTAACCTTTCACCTTACATTAGTGAAGATTTACAACTTCACTAATAATGAATGATAATAATGAAATAAGTTATCCTATATCTCAAGAAAGTAAATTTAAGGCTTAATTATCACTCGTAAGTTAGGATTATTCACAGTTGGATTTCTCATTACGTAAATAACTTACAATTTATTAAAAAATAAAAACCCGACTACCAGCCATCTTAGTCTAAAAGGACAATCGCCATTGTCTAGCAATTAATCCTAAATGAGACGTCTGCTTCCAAAGTTTTATTTCAAAGTCGGATCTAACAGAATAGAACTGTGTTTGATGAATATCTCGCATTCAAAACAATTACTAAATTTACTTATTTTAATTTCAATGTACAGAGTCTATATGAGTTAAAAACACCTTAGCTCTAGGGATTCCTCTGTAAAATCAAAATTTGGTTCAGATCATATTATGAAATATTATGTGAACTCACGTCTGAATTTTATTTCATCTGCACGAAAATGTCGAAAATGTATAAAGCGAAAAACCTAGAGGATGTACAAGAAACATTTTGAGTTTTGGACTTTTATGACGTGCGATCTAACTTTTGACAAAAATTGTTTGCATTCGTTTACTCTTCCACAAGAAAGCCCCACAACACTTCATCCCCACATTATATCCCGAACACATTATATTTTAGGCACTTTATTAATAAGGGATTGACAACTGAAAAAAAACTAATATTAACTGATCCTATGCGTAGGCCACTAACCCTTATAAGATAAATTGTTCGGGGATGTCATGTTGGGTGTTGAGAATTTGTTGTGGGGGATGATATCATGTGGGGAGCTTTGGATCCACACACCATGTAGCCTTTATAAGTTTTCAGATTTTTCTTTCAGCGTACAACTGAAAAAACAGGTGGACACAACTGGGATTCAGGGTCAGAAGACTTTCTGGAAAATACTCAACGTGACTCTAACTATATGAATTCCACCAGCTCTAGTTTTTTTATCACGTTTTGCTATTTTACTTTTAAAACGAAATACAAGATTGGTTATGAGTTACTGTTGTTTGCTACTATACTGCCAAATCCAGATTTCATTCAAGCATCGTTATAAATCAACGATGGTGGTAGATTCTAAAGTAATACGTGGGGTGCTGACGGACTTAGGTGAGTACAAATCCTTATAGCCCTTAGCCCTTATCAGGGTTGAAAATGGCGATGAACGTGGTTTAAAATTACATTAAATTCGTGCTAATTTTACAATGACGCTTAACAACAACGTCATTCCGCCGTGATGATCAGGGCAGGAAGTCGTACAGGATTAAGAAGTCATGAAAAATTTCGTGTATTCAGTTTCTTACTTTTTGTCGTTTTTTGTATTATTTAAAGGAATGTTACTTACATCATGTACTTTCTTTTCAATCTACAAATAACTACTGATATTATACAATACCTATTACTTTTATTACCAGTATGGCAATGCGGAATGGGAGAATTCAATGTGACACTATAATTCGTTCGAAGGGTTTTTTTCATAAATTTGTGCGACCGAATCTCTACAAATTCATGATAGAAACCATGCAAATTGTGAAGCAAAAGCATTGATGTCACCCAAGCAAACCATTTAAGGCTCCCGACCATCACTAAGAAACCTTACTCTTTCCTTTTTCAAATATTGTAGCTTTTTCAATTCATTGCTAACTTTCCCTTTCAAGTGAGCGATGAAAGAAAGAAGAACGGTAAGAGCTTTTTAGTTGTGCAAGTTGAGACCATAAGACATTGGGCTAATTAGGCGTCATCAAGTCGGATCTCTTAAGCCCTTTACACGTATTCTAAAGGCCTCCAGATAACGCTAGAATCGAACATTTTGACGGAAAGAAATAACCGGTGTGTAAAGAAAGCAAGGGGTATGCTGAAAATAAGTATTTTAATCGGTTTTGTTAATTTCATGTGAGCAAATAGAATTATATTATCAATTATCACCAAGCCAGGTTGTTTCCTTTTTCATTATGCCAAAGCCCCTGCCTATGTGATAAACCAAAGTTATTATACCTGGCATTGTTGTATGCCTTTTATGTCGGAATGACACAATACCAGTTAGATTATGGGGGGAGGGGGTGTGGTGACATGGTTTCAGTTTCTTAATTAAAACGAAAAAGCCTATAGTTAGGATACGGACGCAGACGAATAGAGGCAGTCAACATTGAGAATTGAGTCCAATGAATTGGTCTTTGAATACAAGAGAGCGGCTAGACTCAACTCTTTAAGAATTATCTGCTCATAATAAGAAGATTGCCTCTGCCGTGGTTTTTCTACTTGACCGGAACACTGAAACAATAAGATCCAGGTGCAACTTTATCTAAAAAGGTGCTGAGCCGGATCGAAAACATCGTTTGTGCACAGGTAATGTCACACTTTATTATTCAAAAAATTGTATTTTAGTAGATTGTACTTTTGTAATTGTTGTAGTCAATGCTAATGTGTAATGCAATGTGTAATGATGTGTATTGTGTAGTTTGTGTGCAAAGTGCAATTGTGAATTGTGTAATGATGAATGAGGTTTTTAAAACAATCCGATTAATTGCCCATTAATCAGATTCTAAAGACATTCACATTTAAAAGCTTAAATTAGCAGTTCATACTTTTACATTATCATTTTGGTCTTTGACTCTTGATTGGATTCACTCCACTCATGTCACATGTGCTTCTAAAAGTCTTGATTGTTTTTTGAATATGATAAGTGTAATAATGAGTGTCGCATGAAGACACCACACCGGACCGTACATAATAATCTCATGTATTAGTAGCACGTATGGACAATGAAAAAACAATATGGGTGTTTTATATTTTAGAGAGAATTCAACATACTTCCTTCGATCAGTTAATGGTATTGGTATTGATATCCAGATTATCCAATTATGAATTACGCCATCATCATGCAATAGCAATTAATGCTGCTGACTGGTAAAGTCACTCCAGTAAAGTATAATATTGAGTATAATGTAGTTTAGTACTTACGAATTAAGCAGTTCCACAAAGCTGTCAGAAAGTCAGATTGTTGTACTTAAGCCACCGGCTGATAAACTGCAAAACCAATACAAAAATTACAATCACAAAAGTATAAGTCACTCACTGTGTAATTGTACACTGCACTGAATTCAGTGGGTTGGGGGGTGTTTATCCTTTAGTTAATTGTGGCATTAGGTTTATAGTTTATATACTAATGAGGGAGAATCAATAATACCGTTTCTACTGCTCGATGGCATGCGTTGACCAATTCGGGATTCAATTCAATTATTCGCAGAGTTCAGGGTCAAAGTAATGGCATTTGGTATTTTGGTATTGATGATGATAAACGATAATTGTAACTCGAAACTCTTAGAGCCAGTTATAATTATTGTATGACTCACATAAGTCTTCCAAGTCTATGTACTTACGTATGAGATTTAATTTGGAAAATTTAATTATCACTTTCAGTTATCGTTAATTCCTGGTCTGACGCTTTCCTGATCTTGGGAAAAATGGGTGCAGGTCCAAGTCGTGGATTATCTCTCCGGAATCCAGATCCTCCTGGAAAAATCATTCAAGTACGTTATTGTAATTCTTTGACTATTGAATAATGTACTGCAGTGTAATTTTGTAAGGTTTTCGTCGCAGGAGCGTCATTTACGATGCAGTAAAAATTACATTATTTTGGCTAATTTTAAGTGTTAAGTGAATTTGCTAAAATGTTCAAATAGTATTATCCATTCATGGTGCTGAATCTTGGGAGTTTAATTAGGTGTTAAATAGATACTAATTTGCGACAATGTTGATGTCACCTTAGATAACTGAGGACGTGGCCAAACGTATGACTTCAAGATATGGGCAGAGTCCTGTCACAGGAGAGTCTGTTGGAGCTGAATCACGGACTTTCACATCCTCAGGTTAATTAAAAGAATTATGTACAGCGCTATTTAATCAAATATAAATATCATCAAATATTTAAAAAAAAAATGAATTATCTATTCAAAATTAGGTGGAAGTGCAAGAGCAGAAGCAGAAGTTCCTAGACCCCCTCCAGTTACTGAAACTCGGCCCCAAGTAGTTCAGCCGTCTTCCCCACAACAGCAAGGTCTTTTTAATGTTGGTTCTAAAGGATTTCCTGTTGTTGAAACTATTGGTGCATATGAAGTAAGGCAACAGAAGGAAGTAGAGCTTCGCCAAAATGATGATTTCTGGACAACGAAACTTCGAGATTTAGAAGCACGAGTAATAAAAGCATTCGCCAACTTAACCTCAGTTTACATTTTAAAGTACAATTGTTTGCATTCAATCAAAACTTTTAATTTGACTAATTACAGTATGTTGCGGCAGCGTTTGCAGCAGAAGGAGTATTTAACAAAGAACTAGAGAAATTAGACAAATTGGTACCCAAACCAAAGGAACCAGTGTGCCAACAGCACTCGGTGAAAGTAGCTCAGTGTTATCAAGAAAATAAAGCGCAAGCCTTAAAATGTTCTGATGTTGTCAGAGAATTTGCTCTTTGTGTCGAGCGAGAAACCCAGGTATTTTAAAACCTCAGCAGTTCTTTTGACAATTATTTTTTTTATTAGTAGCAAAAAATTATATTAATTGGGTTGTCAAAGCTCCTTTCTAATTATCTAATTCGTAAGGTTCAGGTTCAGGATATTTGTTTTCCTGAATTATTATTTATTTATTATTTCCGTACCATTTTATGTGCAATAATATAACATCCAAGAATTGTTCATCCCAATTTTCTACTAGAGATCATTTGTGTTTAATTTTGTTTCAGAAAGTATCCGCTCCCTCAGCAGCATAGCAAGGTTTTCGTCACATAGAGAAGTAATTTAGATACTTAATTGCTAGTAAAGGACTGCGCCATACAGACTTCAGAAGATTACCACATCGCCAGGTCCTTAGTTTACAAGTCATTAAATTATTAAGAACAGACAAACATCAGGCATGCGTTTATTTGTGGCTGCAGATGTTTAATTTCTTCAGAACCCAAATCCTTAGATCAAAGAGTACTTTCTGCTACGATGTGGGTTAGCAGTTCAGTCTTGTCGAATTCAGAACTTATTTAAGTTATCATCCTTGTTATTGTTTAACGATACAACGTTCTGTTATCTTCAAAACAATTGATTGTTCCTCTAACCTTACGAAATTATATCCGTTATTCTTGTAAGTAGTGCTCCACAATGTTAACCAAATGGGCGCAATAAAATATGCTTTTGTGATCATTTATTAGCCATGTTCTATGAATACTTTCTGCATACTGTGATTCAATTTCATTTTAATTTAATTCATCATGTTTTAGCTAAATGCATTTAAATAAACATTATTGTGTTAATATGTTCAGGACAAAGGTAGACAGTAAACTGCATTAACTAATTTTCTTCATATTTTTCAGTACTTGAATAATCATTTTTATTATTATTTGCTTACTCATTAATTGGTTAGACACGATATTTGCAATTTTTTAATTTAATACCGATCACTGGTACAATAATATAACTTAAAATTAAAATACACAGTACTATATGTGATTAATTCAATTCACAAACTGACATAAACTACTATAAATTAAATTATCATAATGCATGCATTATGCAACTGATTTAAATTGCTTTGCTTCGCAGCTTTAAATCAAGCTGCTTTCTATTAAACGAAAAAAATGTTTGTTTTTACGTTATACTGAAACCGTCGTTGATTTCCTCTTATCTAAGAAGAGTCTGAGCTGGTATTATCAATAATGCACTATGATTGTAAAATAAAATGACTATTACTAAGAAATAATCATTCTTGACAAAATTATACACGTATTATACAGACAAAAGTGGAGGCGTGGAGAATAAAATAATATTAATACTTAAAAGTATTCTAGCACAAAGTTTTTTCGCTTATAGAAGTGATTCCGATTTTTATACTGCGTTTTTAAGACTTCTTTGCAGCTTTTCACAATACAGTTCTTCGTAAAAAGACGAGTAACGCTTAATTTTTATCATCAAAAAGGGGAAAAGGACTGGTCAATAAAAACAGATTTCCGCGATGTTGCAGACAAGAAAGCAGCATATATTAAGCACACTGCAGGATATTTAAGTTTCAAAGGTATTATGCTAGCATAACTAAAGGTACACAAAAACGGAGTTCTTTGAATTTGAAGTCACTGAAAAATATCGACTCTATTGTCAGTATTAGTTCGTTCTTAGTTGGTAGTCTCCATTTTGTGTTATGTATCTAACCCATGGTAATGCTTGATATCCACTCTTCTCAATAATTTTCAGATATCTAACCTGTTAACAAAATTAAAAGTGCTTTTTGAATATCGTAAAGTAAATTATGCATTTCAAGGTGTTTATTGCTTAAGTTGATTCATACCTGAATTCCTGAGGTGGTGAAATAAGGGATTTCGAACCTCACTTGGATGGGTGGTTTGCCTTCATTATCTTCACCAACAACAGACGGTAACCCAAAATGCGCCCTCATTAAATATTCCTTCCCACCAGGAAAGGACTTGATTGTCCAGATGATGGCACTTTGCTCAGGAGCATACTTTACTGAACCGATTCCGGTTTTAAATTTCGGTGAATCTGCATCACCCGGTACGGGAATGATAATCTCCACGTTGTTTGCTGTGGATCTTCGCTTAAACTGAGACTTGGCTTTTACCATGTACTCTACTCTACTGTGAGCGTGCCTTTCAATTACTGACTCAATCCATATTAGAGGCTTTACCTGCTCCAGCAAATATTGAATATTTTATTTTAAGCTTGTGGTTTAAAGTTAAATGAATGAATTGCTTACGTGTGTATTAAGACGGTAAGACATTAACTCGAATTCTCCATCGGGCGGAATGAAAGAAATGGTTCGATCAACCTCAAACCTAATATTCCATATTTTATGAATATGAGAAACAGATGGATGATGGAATATTTTCCAAACTTCAGTTTGAAACCAATATATTACCTAGATAATCGGACACACTGGTGAAACTTGACGTCCTCCAGTTCAACAGATTTGGATTTACCTCTTCCTGTACTTTCAAAAAGAACTTTATCGTTCAGTCCCAATCGAAGCTCGGGCATTCCTGATAAATAAACTCGCATTTTGATAGCACCCACTATTTCACTCCTTAAAATATGTCCGTTTGCGTTTGCCTGTAATTATAAAAATATACTTACACTGGCTGGGCTTTTCTTTTTTTACAGTTGATGTGTTAAAAGGTCGTTTTGTATACTTACAAGCAAATTAACAGATTCAATAACATCTAGAAAAACTTCATTCTTTCTATATTTGATGCCTTCTGATCGCCAAGAAACTGCATTTGTCACAGCCATAGGAGGTCTTGGTGCTACTTCAAGTTTATGTCCTTCTTGAGTAATATACCTGCAACAGGGAATTTTCAACAAATTAAGATAACATAGTTCAAAACACTTTTAATTAACTTTCTATCGAAATAATCTTACTCTTGAAGGATTTTACTATCCGTGGTCTGCGGATACCCAAAGTCTAATAGCTCATCCATTAATTCATAAATGATGACAAAATTATCTCGAATACTTTCTTCTTCGAGCTCTTTAAAATATTCTATCATCACCTAGATACAATTGTTGAAAAATAGTTTATTAACACATTTATATTAACACATACATTTACATTCATTCGTCTTACCTGCACTAGTTTGTGAAGGAAGGCAAACACAAGAGCTATATTTGCATTCATTTTTGAAATAGAAACGATATAGAGGTTATTATGCTTAATGTATCCAAACGTGGCATCATTAGTTTGTAAAATAGGAGTAAGATTTCCTTCTTCTTCCTTTTCCATCAACAATGGCATAAACTTTTCTATAACCCCCATATCAATGTCCCCTCTGTAATTTCTCGAGATCAATACCTACAAAAATACAAAATAACATCCGTTTATAAAAACTCATAAAATCCCTTGCACAACAAAATAACCAATATTTTATTCCAATATTTCCAATAAACTCACCTTCCCCTTGACATCTAAAATGAAGATGGCTGAAGATGACATCGCACCTTCTTCCTTACAGCTATTAACCTCAAGAATTTAATTGTCTTGATGATACCCGATGCAGTTTAATTAATTAGTGGATGTGGCAAAGAAATAATTTTAGAACACTGGGTCCTCGTCTTGTCATCCTAACCGCAAGTTTATCAAGTAGAATGAAGAGAATTTTAGTTGTTAGTGTATAGTAGTCCATGCCATACCATACACACCGTCATCATCATCGGCGAATTTAATGAGTTCACTTATGCCACGCAACTACACAAACTTTTAGTATATAAAAAACCCTTGTTCCTTTTTACTACACTCTGCCTGCAGCAGCAACACACCTGCCTGCCTCTATTAATTTATACTCTGTGTTTTAGTAATATGGATGGACCCAGTCAGTCTCATCATTTTTCTATTCATATTATGCCTGCTCCTACTCATCCACCTGTGTGTATCTTCAAACATCTCCTTCGCCGTATTTAGTTTGACAAACTTGGCATAATATTCAATGAATGAATGCAACATGACAAAAATGAATTACCCTAGGTATAGTCCCATCAATAGCATAGGGAATAGTCGGCTTTCTCCTCTTTCACTTTTAACCAGTTTGTACTTGTAGCCTTCTGTAGCCCCTTTAGGAACTTTCTCTTCCTTAGGATTATTGTGAGGTTTAATTTATTATGTGTCATTATGTTGTATTGGATGATTAAAAGTGAAACTGATCATGTCGATATGAGATGAGATTTGGATTATGAAGGGTAAAGTGGTCATACCCGAACCGAATTAATAAATTAAGGTTTAAAGTAAACAGGAAAAGGAGAGACAATATAATAATATTTAGATTCGTTTGAAGATATACTTTGTATTCTCAGAGCAATCATGTAGATGTAGCTTGATCAAAAAACCGAAGTAAATTTCATTTGGTTTGGTTATTACTTTTAATGTAATAATAAATGATACGTCAGATGAGTTCAAATTTTGACAAAATAAGCTTTTTATATAAATAGTTTCTTATTTAAGATACATTCGTACTAATAATTGAAAGCGGTTGTGTTATCAAGTGCCATCAGTCTTCTTGATGAACTATTCGGCGATACTTACTACAAGCTAATAACAATTCTTTTTTATAACATTTTAAAGGAGTTTAGGTACATATGTTGCAATTATGTTAACATTGCATTTTTTAACACGTGCTTTACCTCCTTCCATTTTTAATAAATAGTGGACAAGTGTATTACATTTGAGAGCGATTTATCCAAGAAAAGCTAAACATGTCTAATTCATAAGGTTTGCTTTATCAATACTCCTGCTACTACCCATCTATACTATTAATACGACAGTTAAAATTTACACTATACAAGTTTTTTATGTTTTCAACTCCCTTGTTAAGATATTTTGAATAAGTTTGGGCCACTATTATAGTAGCACATTTTTTCAAAAAGGAGTTCAACACATTTCAATTGCAGCACCGGTATGCATTTTTACACAAGCATGAGTGTTCTTGGCTAACATAAAATTTAGGTATCTTTAGATGAAACAAAATTAACTGCTCACTACTTATTATGTAAACAAAAATATAGTAAGCTGCGTGAGTCCGAGTATAGATTTCGATTGTTAAGTATTGGAACATCAGCAACAAAACAAATGACTAATTTTGGAATCTGATAGAGTTTTTTAACAATGTATATTACTACTACTGTATTACCTTATGCGTTTTTTAAGCATCGCCGAATTGCCTAATCTTTATTTCATTGTATTATATTTAATTTAAAACTATGCATTTTTTCTCCTCTGTGGCGAAGTACATTTAGGCACCTATACTTTTTCAGTCTAAGCACGTATTGATATTAGTCTCACAGTATTGTGTATTGGACCCTGTTCGTTATCTTACTAACACAATATTCGACCTGTCATCGTTTCATATTATTTCTATACTCAAAACACTATAAAACATTTTACAGACTTGACTTCAGGGCATAGGATTAAATACTTCGAATTTTGAGTAAGTTTCTGTGTTTGTTGCCACAATCAAATTGGGGCTTTAGTAAATTTAAATTTTTAGTAGGTCTTAATCGGTCTTTTTGACAGCTTTGACAGGCTTTTGACGCAGAAGTGCAGGGATATCTGAGTAGAGTATCGTTCCAGCAAAAACACACATAGTTCCTACCCAATGAGCTGTAGTAAAAGGATTTCCGAAGTAGAATATTGAAATTATCAAGCTGATAAATTTCCTTAGGGTGACTACTAGCGTTACCGTCAATGAAGTGCACTCAGTGGTAAGAACAAACACAGAGTTGATGCACATGCACCTGCAAAAAGAGAAAAAACGATTTAAGAAAAAACTTAATCAAACTTAAATTAGAACGGCACAGCAAAAACTGGAACATGATACAAAACCAAATGTAAACTATTTTAATCTAGTTTTTCACTCACTGTGTCAATACATTTCCAGCCAAATAGACCCAAACAGAGGGGATTAAAGTCCCAAGAATATTCAACGGTGCAGATTTTTGAGCGATATCAACGTGAGTCGCCAAATCTGAGAAAAGTAATAAAAACCCTGGCAGGGGAAGGAAATGCTGAAAATAGTTAAAGCAAAACAATAAACCAATTTATATTTTTTTGTAAGTACTACTAATTAAAATTAAATGGTCAGTGAATTAAGAATTGGACTTTACCGTAAAAAATAGAGCTTCTCGTGGATGCTTTCCATATTTACTGTACAGCACTTCTTGAAACAAACCCATTCTGGCAGACATGAAGAGAGCAAAGGTCAGAATAGTTATGCCTGTAAAAATAAAAAATTAAGTCGCTGTATCACCTTTACGAAATATAGTAAAAGTTTTACAAACAGATTTATAAAAATTTATATACCATATTATACATTCTAAAATAACTTACCAACGACCCACCAGAAGTATTCTGAAAATGCACCGTCGACAGGTGGAGGCGAATTATTCTAAAAATCAAGATACCAGTACAGTTTTTATACTATTTTATACAATTTTAAACAATTATTTCTAGGATATTCAACACATTATTAAACTTTTAATTGATTCATCTCAAGTAATACTAACCCCAACATCCCTGCTTGATGCAATTGTGCAAACTGCAATTCCAAGGGAAATTAGAGAGACAGACAAGTATTTTGTAAAGTTGTATCGCTTTCCCATGATTATCATTCCAAGCACCATGTTCGCCATCAAGGAGCCCTATGAATAACAAATACATTTTTTTTAAGTTGGACATATTTGTTACAGAAAAAAATATAAGTGTCAGGAATACTCTTTAGCTTAAGAACAGGTAATTTTGGTATTATGTCTAATGCCTATCTAATGTATTAAAACTTATTACTTTGAGTTAAAAATGCTTACAGCCCTGAAGATAAGATGCAAAGTCATAGAGATATTAAACGCGAATGCCATGTTGTTAGCCGTGCTAACTATGAAGAAGAAAACGACCAGCGTGATGTATTCTCTGTAATTAATAGAAAGAGAGCACATTTAAAATCATTTGAAGTAACTAAAGTAATTACTTCTTCAAAGTAATCTTATTTTAATATTTTACCTTATAGGAACAGCAATCTTTTTGAGTTTACGATAAATTACTTCAACAAATGTTTAGTTTATCAAAAGTTAAATCATATGATTATTATTTCTAGACTAGACGTACTTGATTGCAAATTAAAACAATTGCGTTTATTCAATTCAAAATTGTAAATAAGGAATTGTTTGTCAAAGTTGAACCTGAAAATGAAACATTTTTTAAGTACATTTAGATAATAATTGTGAATTTAGGTGATTTATTTTTAGAAATAGAATAGAAGTAACAGTATTGACTTTAGAGCAGCAATAGGAACTATGAACTAGAAACTGGAGACTGTTGTTGGTTGTATTGTCAATTGTGACTTAAACTGTGAAGTTCAGTGCACAGTCAGTGACAGTGTCAACTATTGATTGACTGTTGATTTTGTCTATGTGCCCAGCAGTTAGTTGCCAGAACGCACAGAGCACAGTAAAAGCTGTCAGCTGTTAACCGGTAAGTGTCAATGTCGGTTTTGTTTTGTATTGTGTACTTCACTGTAAGAATTTTGATTTAACCGATCACCGATTATATATTGCAGAGTGCTTGCTCGTTGTCATTGATTGCTGTCCCTAGAAGCTATTAGCTGGTTCCAGCCAGTGACGGTGCCATTCACAAAAAGAATACTTTTCAAGATGAAATCAGCCTTAGCAATCCTTGGGGTGATGATTGGATGTTGCACCAATGTCATTTTTTTAGAGCTCCTTGTTCAGTGAGATGTTTTTTTTTATAAATTATTCATTTAATTTTTTAATTATTGCTTCTAATGTAGAGCGAAACTTCTTAGTGATTATTAATTGTTTGTGTTTGTTGTTTTAGGGAGGACCCAGGGTGTGGGAACTTAATAAACTTTTCCCAGTTTGTGATTATTTCCCTTGAAGGGTTCTTGAC
>JAQGAA010000841.1:0-18795 GCA_034696425.1 Isotoma viridis | reverse complement strand
GCAAAGGTCATAAGCCAAGGACTAGAGCAAAAAGGTGCAGAAACTGTACGTGTAAATAACAAAACGCACCCAGCAAGCTTCAATAAATACTTTTATATATATATACTCAACTCAGACTTTAATTTCCTAGTGTTGACTGGGAAATCTTTCCTTGACATTCGCCTGTTGACATTTCACCACGAATATGAATGTATAATTATCATAAATATATATAATCAATCACGTCCTGACATTCTTCTTGTCGCTTTACCAATATAATAACTTTTGAATGTTTACTCAGAAGTGTACAAATTATACGCATTATATCCTATTTCATACCTAGTCCAAATTAGCTAGTAATAAAGTATTATATTTACTAACCAATTTTGATTAGATACTAAAAGCTACAATAAAAGAAGTTTTATGGTAGTAAAAATATGAAATCACACGAAAAAATACGAGAAAAAGTCAATCGTGAAAATATTCTGAGCTGACCGTTCAACTTTGGGCCTAGGAGTAGACTCCTCACTAGTACCCTTTACATCGAGTTGATTTTCTTTCGAAAGAGTGTCGAGATGTACACCCGATTCCAATACTGCGTTCGCCAACATTTTCGTATTATCTGTGTCTTGAAGTTCTGGATGCACCTTGTTAATATCTTCTGTCTGACAATCAATTGTAGTTGTTTCTTGTGAATTTACGCGGATTGAATTAATAGCCTTAACAAGAGAAGCAGCCGTTTTCGAACCACGACCTTCCGACGTGGAATCTCGTTTAGGACGACGAGTCTCTGAATCAAATATTAAGGATACGATACAAACTATTGAACGCAAACGCTCATCATGGAAACTTTATGGAATTGAATTTTATAATGTTTGTTAAAGTGTATCATTATGTAGTGTCCAAGTGCTTCCATACACCTCAAATGAGGTACAACTAACTCGCTACTCCTAAAGAATTACTTTATACTTAGGTTCGTTACAAAGATTGATGCAAAGTGTACCTCAATTACTCTAAACTACACTCAATTTATTAATTTTTGAGAACTATAATTTTATAAAGTTAATGTTGAATGTCATACTCTTGGAAGTTAATTGCTAAATTTGAAATCCTGAATCAATTGCAAGAGGTTTATAGAGCACTTACACACTACTTATGTACTTAGATAAATGTTTTTAGTTTAAATAGAGTAAAACTCAAAAATATTCGATGTCTAATATTCTACTGTAAAGTGAAAACTGCCTTGGAGAGACGAAACGAAATGTTCTAACCAATAAAGCTGAATGAGCGTCAGAAGGACAATGAATAAAGTTATTTCATAAATCTGTCTCTTTCCCAGTTAAAAACGACGCTCGACTTATAGACCTAACTTCAACGAAAGATGAAACAATCGCTGCAAACCTGCTTCAGCAGACTCATTTGTGATTTTGCCTTCAGCGTCTTCAGTTGCTCTTCTGCCACGGAAAATAGCACCAACTCTGCCACAACACATTTGATTTTTCTCGTTTGCCATAATTAGAGAACCAACGTTGGACGATGAGTTTGCTTCTGAGCAGGGTTGAGTAACAACCAACGTTAACGGAGATTTATCCTTGTTTTGATTTCTTTCAACAGAAAGGGTAGAAAAGTGATACTTTTTAGTGACGTCTTGGGTAGGCGCAGGTAGATGGATCACTAACGGGGCCAATTCTTCAACAGCTTTTTGACTCTTCTCCGCATTTACCCCACGAGAGTTTAATCTCACGTTATAATTCTCCTATTAACAGACGAATTCTTTTGAATGATTTCAAAATTCTATACTAGGAGACTTAAATCTAGTGTTTCAAACTGTTTTTTTAAAACTTTTGAACTGTTACAATTATTCCAGACGTAGCTGATTTTAAACTGAAATGCTGTTTTAGATAGACCCTTATAGTTTTAAATAAATTCAACTACGATAACTAATATAATTTTAAAAGCTCAAAATTTCAGAATGTAATTCTGACTTTAAAGACAATAATAACTGGAGTCAGAAGCCGTAATGGTGTCGCGAATGGAAAGAAAATGTTATTTGACTTGGATTTTATTGAATCTCAGCTATCAAAACGCATGTCACCCTGAGTAGGTTTTTATCTGAAGAAAGGTGTCTTAAAGTGCCTTATTTTTTCATCGACATATGCATTCTATTCTGGAGCTTTGATGTTCTAAGAAATTAGATTACACTTATAAATGGAGTACAGAGAATAATTATATGGAAGTCATCCTGGTAGAAAAGAAAGAATAATCAAATGATAACCGTTTCCACATATTCAGTTTAAGATGAAAGCATTATTACCATGCAGATGCAATAATATATAGCACAAAAGTTAGCAGAAGAAACTCACCCTACTCGAAGAAATCAAATTTATATGTGAGTTCATATTCTTTTTCTTACATAGAATTCGTCCATTCTATCAAAGCTCAATACAAGAAACACTAGTTTCTAAATTCAATTTCCGACTCATAATTAATAGGGATTTGTTTAACAGTCCTTCTTGTTTTGCTCATTCACTTCGGACAAGACAGAAAAGTTTGAAACCCTTCCACTCTACGCAGAATTTGGATCAACAACGCAATATAATTTGTTATGTATTTCTATTATGTCTGTACTCGTGTCACTTAACCAAGTCACAGAAGAAAGCCTTCATTAATTCAAGTGGGCTAAGTAAAATACTTGTTGTGATAATGAGGGGGCGTCGTCATACCCCAAATTATAGATCATCATAAACACTAATGAATGTCTATTTTATAGCATCAACTAACACAATAAACACTCCAGTCCAATCGAGTATTTATTATAATGGGAAGAATTAATTAATTTTATGAGTTATAAATAAATAAAATTAGTATCTTTTATAAAAAAAACGCAAACTGTGCATTAGCATTACTCTGATTGAGTAAAGGTTTTTATTTACAAATGCGTATGTAGACTTCATTTTCATTGTTCATTAACAAAAACGGAAGTCTAGCTAAATATGACTTTCGAGAGAGTTAAAAACTTCCTATGCCGAAATTCACATCTATAAAATCTAAGTTTTGCAATTTACTATTTTTCTCTGTACTATTTTTAGGTGATTGTAACTCAATTTGTTTAATTAAGTCGTTTCTTTCTCGTGTATTTATATTTTGTTGTTAGTTATTGTCAAAGTCATAGTCACACATGATCACCATGATCACATTTTATTTTATTTTATTCCATCCGTTTTTACAAAATATCGATTTGCATAATGCATTATACTGACTATACTGTTTATATGGCATGATGGCATGGGATGGAATTTATAACTTTGTGCAATAATTTGCATCCACTACTAATTACTCTAGATTGCACAGTTTTTTTAATTTAATTTATAACAATGTAACAAAGCAAAGCACAACCAGCCTGATGAAGTCCAGTCACGTAAGTGACTTAAAAATTCAGCTTATATTACATTTAAATAAAGCGATAAAGATCCGATAAACACACATGCTGTTATTTTAAAAGGTATTTACTAAAAATACCTATGCGAGTGTTTTAATCGATTGAATCGCTTGCAGGTGTGCTTAGTAGTAATTATTTCCTAAATTCGTCAACAGCATTTAACTCTTAAAAGCTCAGAATGAGTAAAAAACAAAAACTGGCATTGACATGCAATCCAATGGGATTGCTAAAGCGTAGAATTTGCAAATTCTTCGGACAGTACAGTAATAATAAATATCTGCTCTCTTTCTTAACATCTAGTGACATAAATATTTCTTCATAATCGCCCTTGAAATCCTGAAAATGGTACCCCTAAAGTTGTAATAATAATAATGGTATTTAAGCCTCTTGGCTTAACTTCTCTTTCTTGTCACGTTGAATTGGAAATCCAACAAATCATATGCATAATTCATAAACACATCCAATTCAATGCCAATTAGATAATCGGTCTTCAGTGTTGTATATACGGGTAATGGGTCGTTCTTTTATAACTGCTAGTTTTCAACTTGGGAATATGGCAAATAGTAAGATAGGTAAACCTAAAGGTCAAACTATGAGCCATTACAACATACTTCTACTGCTCCTGGCAAAGACTATTTTTAAACCATCCATTATATCTTAATGAATAAAATATTATATGATGTGTGTGTGTTAGTAAAGAAACTAGGTAAAGACGGTAAAATCAAGTACGCAACCATCAAGATATCACGAGGCACATTTTCTTTAAGTATCAGCACTGACACGTTCCTCCTTTATATCAACTAAAATACTTAAAGAGATTTCCCAGAAGTCTTACTTTCCTACTTTAATCCAACTGTCAAAAGATATATTACCGTATAGTTTTTTCTTCTTTTCTTTCCCTAAAACTAAATTCTATTCTAAAAATTCTCAAAACAAAGAGAAACCAATTTAACCAAAGGATGTTTTTCAACTGGTTGAATCTTCAAAATGCAATAAAATGAAAGCAGCTAACAAAGTCATAATTCTGTTTTGTTCAATACTTCTTATGAAACTTGCGCTTTGAGTATAAGTACACTCATTTAGTTAAAAACCTGTTAGATAATTAGTTATATAATTAACAGGTGGATACATGCATTAGCACTAATTGGCAGAACACTTTCGTCAATAGGAAAGTGTTATATTTCTCAAACCTCTTGGCTAGAGAGATCTGGCCTCATTCTTTAGAAAACTATACAATAGCGTTCAGGAATTTCCAAGAAATATTTATACAGAAGTGTTTCAGATTATATATAAAATTCAAAAGGTTTTTATTAAAAGGGGATCTTTTTTAGTTTGGTATGGTTCAGTTAAAGCTAAGGGTTTAAACTATAACCTTTGATATTTTCATGGTTTATATTCAATAACATAGTTTTATTCTAACGTGAAATTTAAGCGCATTAAAAAATTTGATCTATACTAACTAGCTGGGATTTTTATGTAATTTTGTTTATCTTAAAAAGGCATTTACTTTATAAATAGTAATAATTCAACTGAAATGAAATTGCCAAAAGGTAATTTCATATAATCCCTCAAAACCCCCAGTTCTGCTTAGGGATGTAAACCGAATTAGTGTGTGGCCATTAAAACCCCAAATTGGAAAATAGAAGACTCGACTGTTTTACCTTGAAACGTGGATAAAATACTAAGGAATCTACAACATATTTAGTTAAAGCCACGCAGTTTTTTCCTCTACTGGAAGTTTTGCAAAATCTTAATCTTGAGAATAAGTTGGACTTTATTTTCATCCTTTCAACTAATCCAAGTACCTATAGTTACACTGTAACGGGTATGAATGTCTTTTAGATTATATCACATCCAAGATTAAGTGAAGCGTGCAAAATTAATTAAAACTCTAGTAGTAGTATGGATATTTTGAGATTATTGAGATGGTATGCAAGAGAGAATTTTCAGAGGTATAATAATTACTACTACTGTCCTTCATTGAAACAGAGATGCCTTGAAGGACATTTCAACAAATGTTTTTCCTTTAGAAGTTAAAAGGATGGAATGTTTAGAATCCTAAGTTTACTTTTATAACAACGGGCGTTTTCTCAGCTTTCAAGTCTTTCTAACTTTTTCTCCTGAATAAGTTTTGAAAAAGAGATTCCATGAACTTTTGTTTTTGTGTAATGATTCCAATTCTGAAGACTTTTACTTAGCATCTAGTTATACACAATAGGAGTAACCAAGAGTCACCAGACAGTGAGATGGGTTCTTGGAATTGTACATTAGTTAGATTTCACTTTGGAACTAATTATTATTGTCCGTATAGGAACAATGAAACCAAAATCAAAAATTGTAAGAAAACCCTTAAATAAAACCACTCACTATTTTCTGCACAATGAAAAGTGTTGACGCTCAGAATGTTCATTAAAGTTAACGACAACAATGGTTGTGGACTGAAAATAATTTACAAAAATGTTTTTGAATGGTTCCAATGAGGAAAATCAAAACAGAATGAAAATACACATTGATGGGTTTTCCATCCATGATGGTACCATAGTGTTTTTAAACAGCTTTCTTTCGGAAATAATCAATAATTTAACAAACGATATAGTCTCAATTCTCTTTACGTTCATTTCGTTTCTTATAAATAAGAATGTAGAATAATGCATGACGTGAAATAGTGAAAGGAAAGTCAATTTTAAATACTTGTCTGTCTTAAGCAACCGTGTGTAAATGTTGTAGTAGTATTTATAGCATCTGTAAATCTATCCAAATTAAATCAGCATGTTACTGGACTTGGAATTAGTTGGAATGGGAAGCCATTTGGCTGTATGCTTAAACCATTAATCTGCAACGATGTGCGTGTAACAAAAGGGAACAGTATTTTTTTGAAATAGGTCAAAATCACGTACGCAACATTCAGAAGGATAACTTATGGACAGTTTGTAAAGCGAGTTGTTCCAGTTCAGAGAATGTGTACTGTGTACCTCATTAAATTACAAAAGTCGACATTTCCATTCCATTCCCTACTTCCATTTCACTATGGAAAACACAATACGGCGTTTGTCTCAAGAAAACGAGCTTTATCTTCCAAGAAAGAAAATGGAATATTTTGCTTGTACTCTAGTACTTTTGTACTTATACTGTGTTGAGTATGAGAGAAAATTAAAAATTAACCTGGAAGCTATCTTCGTCTCTTGAATGATCGTCATTGTTATTACGAGTCAGAAGAGTCATTCCAACATCGACCTGAGTAACAGAGGAAGAAGTGTGAGCTATTCCATTTGAGACCGGTTTTCTTTGAAGACTTTCCAAGGGACCACCACTGCCACTACATTTCTTATTTTCCTTTGACACATTTCTTATTCTTGCTTTCTGAAGAACCCACTCCCAGTAGCTGAGAAGATGAATGCCATTATTGTGATCTAAACCGACAAGGTTGTGACCTTTGTGCTTGGATGGACATTCATTATCAACAAGATGGGATTTACAACTCCCACTATTAATAGTATTAGTAGATTTAGAGTTGGCACAGTTAGCTATTTTAGGCTGAGTCTGTAGCCGGAGAGAAAGCCATTTTCTCCAGAAGATGAATCTTTCACATGCCATCAAGCCGCGAGGTTCTTCATTCTTTGTCTCCAGTGCGGCACAACAGGGTTCACTAGGACACTTCCATGATGGGTTATCCTTCAACCTTTGACATACTAGATGCAGTTGTCTTTTCTTTAACCTGCATGCTTCTTCCTCAACTCCTAATTTGCACTTTATGATCCCAATCCGAAGACATACAACGAGTCCCATGATAAATACCCAGAAAATCAGTTCGAGACTTAATAATGTAAATGATATTTGAAGACCTGGGAACGTAGTCCAAGAATCCAAGATTGTGGAAAATGTGTTGGGTGGTGAAGTGGAAGCTGTGGCTAGTTTATGAACGTTTTCTCCCATATTACTACTACCCCAAAGAGATTTTACGGAGTCAGATGCCAGCGGTATACTCATAGAAGACATAGAAGAAGGTTGAAATTTAATATATTCATCAATAGGGTCATCAAATTCATAAAAACTTTCAACGTCATAAGCAATGAATGCTCCTCCGCTTATTAATTTTGAATTTGAAGAAATTATAGCAGATTCAACAACTCCTGGAGAATCTCTGATTACTGGACAAACAGCATTGTCTTTAAACATTAAAAGACCAAAGCGAAACTCATCTGTGTCTACTGGGATTGCTTCATGTTCAGGTTGGAAGGCCATGAAGGTCGAACATGTGCCACCGCTACCACTAATACTACTAGGTATACCCAAGCCACTCATTATGAAGAGCCTAATAATAATATTTTAACATTTTAGACAAAACTTCTGGAGAAAATAATTTCTATTCAAAAGAAAGTGCATGTTTTTGGTTAGCTTGAGGATGACTTGAATGAAGATTGTATCTTCTTAGAATCATTTGAATACAATTACGGGTTTCCAGGAACATTACAAAAATACGTAATTTCTTATAAGCGATGTTAGCTTGAACTTGGAAATTTTGACGTGTTCACAAGATTCTAAAGAGGTTTTCAAAGAAAAATAAAGATTTTCCTCGTTGTCAGTTGCTGTTTAAAATTCTGTTCTTTGGAATGAGATTGCGACTGGAGTTGTAGAAACTTATCACTATCGTTCACCACCACTACCATCTCTTTAACTTTTCACTTCTAGCGTTCCAGCTATAAAATATACACTTGCCGTGTCATCACCATTTTGTCTCTATAGATTTTATTTTATGCTTGAGCACGAAGAAGTCAAAAGTAATTCAATTAGCGTGAAGAAGACTTTCTCAGGAAAATATCTTCCATCATTGAATCGACGGAGAAAGCACGCAGTGATACTGGCTCTGTAGCTATGTATGATGAAATGATGATAGTATATGGATTTGCAGTTACTTCAATAGAAAAATGCAGGCGTTTTTTTGTGTTCAATCAAGTGTATGAAAATTTCAGACCAAAAATCAAGACACAAGGAAGAAAATTTTCATTTGGATCTCGAAAGAACCAAAAACTATACCCTCATTGCTTATTATTTTTATTATTACTTGTAAAAGTCTCGTAATATTCGTTTCCGAAGCACTTGGCTGTACTTAAACGGAGTACCACCACTAACCAACCAACCACTACACTACTCACTACTATTTTCAAGCCTTCTTGCCTTGACTTGGATTTTCTTAACTGATTTACTTTCTTTCTTTCCTTTTAACGTCGTTTCTCATCGTCGTATAGTAAAGTGTTGACGTTTTTCAGATATGAAGAAAAAACTAATTGGATTTTTTGGAAATAAAAGCTTCTTAAAAGTTAAGATGTAGCTAAGGGTGAAGGATGTATTGAAAGGGTGTATTTCGAATCGTAGTTAATTATCGATAAAGTCGAAGAAGATAAAAACATGATGACGGTGATGATGTCGTCAGAACAAGAGGAATCGTCGAACAACTGTGAACTTGTTAGTAACATTTTTTCCACATCCAACGAGAGAGACACAATAGATTCAAAAGCAGTTTTAGAATCTTTCCAACCGAATACCCGAACTCATTAAGGACACAGAAGAACCAGTAACCTAAGCTAAATATGAACCATCCAATCCAATTTCAAGAAATAAAAATAAGTTCTTCCTCTGTTCTGTTTTTAATATTCATAAGTATTAAAACTTACGACTAATAATATATTCTCCTCGACTGATAAACTTTAAAAAATAAAATAACTCAGGATAAGACGCCTCTGTGTAATATCCAAAGAGTTTCGTGAGATTAGCCGAGAGCGAGTATATATACGACCCATATTCAATTAGGATATGGAGGTTACTTAGTACGTATTCAAGAGATTCTTTCAAGTGAGGTTCAATGGGTTTGTCGGAGTGTAAAAGTTTTTCAAAAAAGTAACCAACTCTTCTTTAGCAAACTTCTGTGACCCACTAAACCCTCTTCATAGGTTAACTAGGCTATTCCTAACCTAGCTTAAAGAAAGGAAACTCATCGTGGTATTTAAACACTCGAAACTGATATTTTATTTTTATTATAAAGAAGAAAAACTTTAACGTAATGTAACTGCAGGTTGTCCTGGTCCCTCTTGTTATTTTGCATAGTCAGTACACTTTGCTTAAAATTATCTTAATGTGGTATAGGGGTATCGTAGTACAAATTATTATTATGTACGGGTAAGAAGAAACACCATCCGAAAAATCCGAATCCCTGAAAATATACTATAGAAGTTAGATCTATGTAGTTAGGATACATACACACAAACAAAATTGCTTTACATTACATCGCAATGCCAATTTCAAGTGAGTGGCAGTTGTAGTAAGAAAATTCTGTGATGCAATTGAAATTGGCTTGGCTGAGAGAAAAAATTGGCATGATTTCATACGAAACGACGCATAAGTTTGTATATGATGCACTTGCCACTAAATGGGATTTTTGCATGCTGTTCTGGCTACTGCTAGCAACACTTCACTTAGAATTGTTAGAATTAATATCTATCATGAATCCTCAGATGCTTATTTGGTTGTTTAACTCACAAATTTTAAACTTGCAAATTCAATCCTCCAAAGAGAAGAGGAAACCAGCAGGAAGCTGTCAAAATAATCAAAATTGTTTCAGTCCAACCCCTTTACCCCTTAACTAACCCAAATTGAAATGACTGCCATTTTTAGATTACATTTTTTAGGTATTCATAATCATACAAATACGATACAAAAAAAGTATGCAATAATCCACATGTGATATGACCCCACCTTCGATCTCTTTTATGGCATTTTCCATTTCCTTCGCAGTCACTTATGTTTATCTCATCATCATCAGTGCAGTGCTCTAAACGCTACAGAAGAATCGTTTTGCCAGCTCAGTCTACAACGGCGACGTCATTCCATCAAGATATCTGAATTCTCTAATCCATATAGATTATTTTACTTGAACCATGATGCGATATGATGTGTGTTTAAAGTATTTTCACTTTTTCTCTCCTCACTGCGTCTAGTACTACTGCGGCCGATGCCAACATTATTTATCTGTTTTTAATACGATTTCACACATGATAAGGCATGACACACACAAGGAAAAAAAGTCTTTAACCCAATAGAACGGGTGAATTTTCTTGTGAAATTCAGCTATCAATTCTGTTATTCCTTTGAAATACTATTATGTACCATACAGATTTCCTACGGCAATGATTTGAGAAAAATTTTATGTGAAAGTTCGTGGAAAAATTGTATTTGGTTGAAGTGTATGATTTAAAATAGGGTAAAAAACAAAAAGTCCTTAGATTTTTTAAACAAATCGAGTGAAAAAATGTAAATAGTTTAAGATGCAAAAAACTTCTGCTTATGGCAAGGCAGAAGTAATCACCCGTTATTTGCAATAAGGTGTCTTTTCAGGACATAATTTTGGAAACTCTTCGCAAATGTTCACAACGGAAGTTAAGCAATTCGTCAACCTTGTTAAAATTTCCTAAATGGAGAAAGCAAACACTCAGTTTCAATTCAATTTGATTAATCAAAAATTTACAAGAAAAAATACAGAGGTCGAACCTATTCATCGGATTATATAAACAAGCAAAATGATCAAAGATTCTTGGCAAATGCATAGTTATCAAGTGGTATACATATACATGAAAGCAGTTTAATTAGAGTTCCTAATTGAATTAGGTCCTTATGGTTATTGCTTACTAACTTATTTCTATTGAATTGGAGAAGAATTACAGGCACGTTTGTGCAAATTCTATTAACACTATATAATTTTATTTTTATTTTTATGTTTACTTACTTTCAACCATGTATTACAATATTACAAACAAGGCTTCTTCGTAAGGCCAGAGCTATTATATTGGTTCTATTCTAAAGGAAGGAACTCGATAAATTCTACACAAACGAGTATTTCCCAATCAATAATGCACTTCCCTTGTGTACTATAATGTCTAGAATCTTGTTTTGTCTTCCTATGCGATCAATACAAAAAAAAACAAGATCTAATTTTTCAAAAGTATAACTTTTATCAGATTGAATATCTCGTTTGTCATCTGCCTACGCTTTTTCGATTTAAATTCCAGGACCTATCATTGGGTAAATCCTACACAGTTTGTGTATTAGTGTAGACGCGAAACCTACTTACTAACAATTGTAATTTTTTACACTTTATATTTGATACAAAATGCCTGCTGCCAGACTCTTTATCTCAATGTACATATCAAAGTTCCGCTACAAAAAAGGTATTTTCCAAAAACAAAATCCATGTCAAATATGTTTAAGGGAACACATAGGCTTGAAATAGAAGCAAAGCCTGTAGGATAATACTATTGTTGTTCTCCATGGATGGATAGATGTTCCTGTGTCTTTTGATCCGTTTATTTCAATTCATATAGAAAGAAAGACATTCTCGGATATTATTTAAGGATTTAAGGATAAAGAAAAATCGGATCTCGGATTTCACATGATATAAGATGAGAGATGAGATGAGAGTAGACAGGCATGCGGAAAGTAAATATGAATACTGAACAAAATAACATTTCAAATCTCCTATCAGACAACAAGTTTGAAGTACCTTAAAATATAACGAAGTAAGATATCTTGCACACGGAAACTTTTATCATTCTTTTTGTTATTCTTTTTCTTTTTTTTACATGCTTGTCCAAAATCTACATTCCATATGATTTATACTTCTATATAGCTTTAGATATTACTTTGTATTAAGATATGTAAGTAAATAAAGTACAGGGAAGGCTTATAAAAATTTATGAAGAATGCTTTTCAACAATATTACACACGAAATGTTCTAAAAACGAAATTCACATGGGAATTTCACAAGTGACAGGTGGATTTTAGCCGAGAATTCCTTTGCTTCCTTTGATTTGCTTTTAGTAAATCTTTTACACTTAACGTTTCAAAATGTTACAATCTTAACCAAAATTCAGACTGGAATGAAACTCAAATAAATCTCCATTGCAGAATTTCCAATTATCTTGTTGAATTTCATTTGCCACACACATTGTATGATAGTCCGTACTTTTGATTGTTATATTGTTGGCAGGGTACACACTGAGTTTGTTCATTGCACGGAAAATAAGGAAATGCATAAACAATCCGTATGTATAGGTAAACTAGTAGATTAGTTTAGTGAGAAAGAGTCGAGAGTCTGATGGATTGATATGTTAGCAAAAAGAGAAAGTTCTCACAAAGAGTAACAAGAATTCATGGATCTCTTCTGATGTTCCTTTTTACTTTGAGGCAAACATAAATAAAACACATTCAAGTCAAGATCAGTAAGGCTACTTACCCACTAAGGTTACTGTTTGTATACGAACAATGGTTTAGAAGAGCAAAACACGGAATGTAAATCAAAGCTAAAATGCTACACAAATATTTTTTTGAAATCTGCACCCAAGCTGAATAAACACAATTTGCATGAAGAGCCATTAAACAGTTCATAAAGTTTTGAGAAAGTAAAAGATCACTTTAGGTGGAAACGAACTGCTCAATTTGGTTTGGCTACTTTTGATCTTGACTAATGAGTAATGAGTGAGGTTTGTTAATGAAGTTCGCTTCCTCTAAGCTTCAAACGGATGTGTATAATTCAAAAATTTGATCAAAGCCAAGTACTGGGTCAATTTATCTATCTATAGATAACTTATGACAACGACGTAGTTTAACTGGCCTTGAATTCCTTCACCATAGAATTCTATTCCTTTTTAATCAAATTACCTATTTCACAAGTAAATTAAGCATGTAAGCCAATGTACGTACGGGAAAATGATTCATGTTTTTGTCACAAGCCTTTTACGTCAATAAAACGAACACTGTTTTTGATAAGTACGACAATATGATTTAAAATTCTACAAATCTCCATATAAACAATGAAACTATTATTTTCTTAGGTTTGTCAAACCCGAACTCTTCAGTAAAATGTTGCCCTTGTGTGAAATTTACAGTCTCATCAAAAATGTTCTCTTGATTCAAATCATTCTTTTGTGACAATTTTCAAATTTCCATCATCATGAAGACGTCCGAATGATAGTCAGTCAGTAGGTAAAAGTTTTATGTAAGTACTATGAATTCTCTGTCGCTTCCAATTTCTAGGTATTCTGTCATGCATTTTTTATTATTTAGGCATAAAAAGCTTATTCTGGTGCTAAAACAACCATCTGATCAAATCAAAATCAGCTCAATGTGTCGGTAGCATTCTTTCCTGTCATATCCAAATCGTTTTAATATTCGATTTGAAATCCCGTAAATTATTTACGACAGTTGTGCCAAAGCAATTTGAGCCCTTGATTGATAGTACTACGCATGCTTTTAAGTTCGGTTTATCTGTAGTTTTGAAACTTGCTAAATGGTTATAGAATTTTTGAATAGAAAAAGAATGGGCATGCCAAATTGTCTTCAATTTGCTAATCGATAGTATGAAATTTTAAATAATGGATTGCCAGTTTCTACCAGACCAAAGGATTTATTGGATTCTTCTCCATAACCATTTAATATCCGGGATTCTGAACAAATTAGATGAACACACGAATTATTTTGCTTTTACCGCAATACCACAGACAGTACCAAAAACTAAATTTCCTTCTCCATCAATCGTAAATGAAACCTTCTTGTGACATGGGTTGGCAATACAGCTTTCCACTTAAAATACAAAATAGAGATTGACTTCTCAATAAATTAACTTGACCCATCATGCTCAAGAAATACTCCAACACATGCTTTCTACCCTCTTCTCTCTATTTCTCTTTTTATAAAGATCTTTCTAGAAGACGAGTCCAATTCGAAGGTTTCTGTCAATCTTCAAGTGCCCTTTTTTAACCTTTTAGAATCTTCTAGCGATCGATAGCAACACAGAACGAAGTGTACTGTAGTGGAATCGTCAGAATGAGTTCTTTATGGCCTATTAACTACAAAAGTAGCCCATGCCCGACTGGCAGAAGTGAATAAAAACTCTTTGTAAATGATCAAATTTAACGGTTTTGCAACCAGTGGGATCGCTCGTTAAAACGACGTGCTTTATATTCACACACCTCTCTCATAAGTAAACCTACATTAATACTCTGACAGATTGTTCATTGGCAGTATTGAGGAAGTGTGACAATTTACACTATTACTACTCCTCACCACAAGTGTCTCACAAGTTCTAAATCATTGGAGAAAGTTGGGTAAATCATCCATAAGTTTACTTTTTACTGCTTATTTAATTCTGCCATGCTGATGAGGACGAAGTCACAAGCTTATTTATTTTTCTTAAGAATTTATTTGTGCATAAGTCTCATAAGCTTTCCCCTAGATAAATGAGACACTTTGGAAGAAAACCTATAAAAACGAGACTGGAAAACTAGTGAGGACAATACCACAGACCGAACCAAGCTGCCACCTCACAAGAACATACGTTTGTTTTATAAGCTGGAGTATGTTTGACATACCTATTATTATTCTTATTCTTCTACCTCATTTTATATTACATTACACACAGACAACACAACCACCAACACTACCAATAGATCTCTTGCTATATGGTATAGAGAAAGCCATAAAAGTTATTTGTACAATCAAATCAAATGGAAAATCCAATATTGTTCTCTATAGTTGTTCCTACCACCAGCAAAGCACAGTTTCACTTTCTCTTCATTTAGTTTATATTAGTCGCCATACCGTACTCGTCCGTGTACATTTCAAAAATGATTTGTAGTTGTTTTTCCTTGTTTCAATTTCAAAATTGCAATGGAACTTTCTTTCTGAAATTTCTTTTACACTTTTATCACCCATATGGGTCTTTCAGTCTGATGAATTAACCACTTTTGGAAACAAATATTATACCTTGATTTATGAATACACCTACTCTAATACAGTCGGAAAATATTTTGTAAACGAAATGTATTTCATACATTTAATAACCCTTTAATAGAAAGTTATTTCATGATTGGCTAATACAGCATCCCAGGTTCCTTTTTAGTTGTTAGAATAAATACTCTATGCATTCCTTTAGGAGCTTTTTATAGAAAATGGACATTAATAAGAGAACAACATGTTGCCTTTCTGTATTAGTAATGACACTATAGTAGTTTGCTAAAGGAATGCTTGTGCTTGCGCCTGTTCCAACCAAAAATTTATTTACTACAGAAACTCCAAACTTTCCCACAGTGCAATAATAAAAGTAAAGTAAAAGTAACGAAAACTTCGAAATTGACTTATATAAAGTCTTCATCGATATTGATATCGAGTCTAGTGTAGTAGGATACAATACCACTCTACCTTTACCTCTCATTCTTTTCTATTCTTCAATGATAAATAATGCTCTATTACTTTTATCTTTCTTTTGTTCTTTGAAAATAATAACTGATCGATACAGAAGTCAGACGGAAAACTAGTAAAATACCTTGATAAATCATAAATAACACTACATGGTTTCGTCGGATACTGCAAATACGATATCTCTTTAGCCTTCAGCGCTTATTAGTAGGAAACAATGAAATGAAAATGGTTGTTAGATTGAGCTATACTACTTTAACAACTTTACTCCTCTTCATTCCAATTATTTTCGGTAAAACCCACGCTGATTTGGCGATATAATATTATATGATAAGAGTTTGATTTTAATCACTTGTCTTCAATTATAACTCCGATTTTCAATACATCCTCTTAAACGTCAATCAATTTCGTATTTTTATCCACATGGGTTTACATCAAAGCATTAAATAATCTCAGGGTCTTTGTAAACGTCATACTTTGTGAAAGAAGAGGATGAACCTACTAATTACATTTTGTCTTCCTTACAATTTTCCATCTTGCTACATCATTATTTAAAAATTGTACCGTTTTGTCAACTCTTTCGGTTTACCAATGGCAGAATAGAGTTTGGAGAGTGACTACGACTATCATATTAACCTTCGAGTTTTTGTCTTATTTAAACTATCGAATGCCTGTTGTTTGACCTTTAATATTGTTATTGATTTAGTCTGATTTCTGATAGAAAATCTAAAGAGTTCCTTATGATAATTTATCATTGCTTATGACATTAGGGTAAAATGTCTTGCCTTGAAGTCTTGACTAATATGCATGCAAAACAAGCACCAGAGAGTGGAAAATATTCAAAAATATGCTCATGTCATTTATAATATATCACAGAGATAACAAATAAAAGAAATCAGATTTGTTGTACGCTTTACTTAGCTACCTAAGTACTCGCCACTGCCAGCTGAGACTTTAAGTAAACTTTGCTAATGACCCGTAATAATCTAGTTTAGTTTTAGAAAAGGTCGGTGCACCCAAAACCTCGGAGCTACTACAAGGATCTATAATACATTCACAAAATACAACTACGATAAACAATTTCGTACACTTTTTCTAATATATTATCGTTGTTCAAATGAGCTCTTTCATACAAAATACAATGCTGAACTTAGATAAATACAAGTTGAAAAATAGTACCACAGCCAATACAACAGTACCAAATACGATAGAGATAGAGGAATACATGACGTGACATTTATCGTTTATCGTCATCATCATCATCATTGCATTCTTTTAGTTTTAGAAGCAACACAAAGTAATGTCTACAAGCTGTGTTTGCATATTTGCATTTCTATTTGCATGTATAACCATAACTTTTGTCTTGTAGTTGAATTAAAGTAGGTATTCCTAATGGTTAGAAAGGTTTACGCTATTATTGAATGAACTAAACATAACAATGCAATTTATCCTTCTCTGATGTGCACAATAATAGTGCTTAGTGAAGTAATTCATCTCTAGAATAGAAAAAGCTGTTAAAAGCGCCATTTAACATTATAATTTATTATTGGATTACGTGTGAAAGATATTTAATGCTTAGTATTCAGTATTTACTGACGACTTTCAGTTCTGTGTAGGAGGTTGGAGTTTGTCTTGGTTAGGATTTTAACGCTTATGAAATAAAGAGAGTTTCTATAATTTAAGATTGAGAAGCCTTTTAAGAACTATTTTCTCCATTATACTCAAACTGAACCATAAAATGTGAAACTAGAACAAAATTAATCATTATTTTAACATTTTATTTTCGGAACTAATCTTACAGCATCAAGATGATGCATTTGTACCTTTGCAAATACAAATTTACTAGTGTACTGTATCTTTTGAAACTACTTTAACCTTTTTAACCTTTTCATCTTCACCTGAGCTCTAGTACACAACAATTGTTATTGCTAGGAACTACAATAAAAATAAAATTTAAAGTATTATAACCAAACCATTTAGAAATTAGTTGAAAATAAAACCTCATTTTTTTGATAGATGAATCTCATGGTACTAGATCAAAAGGAGTAAAGTTTAGACCTTAACATACGTTCTCTTAGAATCTAGATTTCTCATTTGGAATTTAAAGCACTTTTATAATGCGTAGTATAAACTTACTTTAGTAACGTGTGGGCAAATAAAGCACAAAAGCCTTTTATATTTCATGAAACTAAATTGTTCAAAATGTTTGATGCTTTTCATAAAATGTTTTGTGCAATGGCAATAGTACTCCACCACGTACTGGAACTGGAGGATTCGCAATAGAAGTAGTGGTGTAATAAAAGTCTGAGTTGAGATTTTTAATTCACAAAACTTCTACAACTAAATAAAAGCAAGCTAATAATTTAAAACTCGTATACAACTATGAAACAGTTACACTAGCACAGAGTAAATATTTTTGTTCAGTAAGGTTAAATTTAGATTAAAAATAAGTGTCTTAGCAATGTGAGCATTTTATTTGCAAAATTTAGCCTCTTAAATTTAAGTTTACATAGCACGAACCGATAATTTTTGTTAAATTTTATTACCTGATTAAAGGGTGATTAAATTCTTCTAACAAATTGATGTAGTCTGCACAATTTTTCCAATCTGGAAAATGAGCTTTAGGAATATCCAATATTGGGTCATAACCAACCTCCATTGAACTTTTGGGATTTGTTACTCAGATTTTTTAAATTAAAAAAAATGTTTTTATGATAGTCAAACGCTTTTGATAAAATGAGAAATTGTTGAGGAAATGTTCACCGACTGAAGTAAAAAAATGATATGACTTTGAAAAAATTCAATCTAGTCTTAGAATTTAAAAAAATAGTTTTTACCATTAGATGTTTTCATTATTTTGACTCACTAGTATTAACTAACCCAATGAGAATGAACTTGTCAATTCAATATTTAACCAACTAACTTTTGTTTAGCTGAGTCTAAACAAATGAATGATATGAACACAATATGAAACTTCAAACTGCTTTGACTGCACTCATCCATAGTGCAAGCTAGTACAAGGTATCAATTTCTGGAATCTCGTAGACAAAGATAGTAATGCTAATAACATGCATTTAAATATATGAAGAGGACAAGTCTATTTTATTTTTTATGACGGAATATTTTATTGTCTG
>JAQGAA010000840.1:0-18799 GCA_034696425.1 Isotoma viridis | reverse complement strand
CACCATTCTTTACATAATTAAAAAGGCAAAAAGTGACGGAAACGAGTCGCACAACACAACACTTGATGCTCTGAAATTGATTTCTCACAAGAGGAAGTTCGCTAGAATAGGCTATAGAATAGAAACTCGACTTGATTTTGCCATCATCACTACTTCTATAAAATAATAAAATACTTGTTTGTGCGTTAGGCTTGTGCACGCCAAGATAATATCTCAATTCGATGTCTTTTGTTCCCTGCATTGTTAAAGCCGTTGACTGAAATACAATTCGTACATCTAACACAGAGACTACAGTTTGTATTGGTGGATTGTTATTTCCGGAGTACTGTACTGGTGTGTAAATGAGATGAGATGAGAGAAGGAAGGAGTGAAAGGGAAAGTTGGTATTGGTTTCGTCCCTTGGTTGCGTTCACTTTCACTTGAGTAATATTAAAAGTCCATTTGTCAAGCGTGTGTGTGTGTGCTACTGTGGGAAAAGACACAGAGAAAGGGGAAGCATCATATGCAAAGGACGGGTGGTGGCATGAAGAAAGAAGACTGAAAATATGCATTCAATTCACTATTCACTTATATGCAATTCAAATAGGTAGAAATGCAGAAAACAGGCAATCCTCGTGGAACAAGGAACAAACCAAAGGAGACTACTACTACCGTTTCTCTTGGACCTAATAAAATGACACTATATAATAGATAATATAATACAGGTTATAATATATTCAGTCAGTTTATTCACTCCAGAAGTACCTTAGTAGCCTTGTCTCTTCTTATGAGAAATGAAAAGGAATAAAACATAAACCAAAAGGAAGTCATCCTTGTTGCTGTCCAACTTCTGAATTCTCTCTTAGCCTTAAGGAATACACAAAATAAAGAAAGAGATCTGGTTGGAAAATCCTTAAATTGTCTACTTCTTGTGTCCATGCTCTGGTGAGATGTGTGTGTTTGTCCCAAGAATCACCACAACTTCCTTGTATTAAATATACTATCATATAGGTAGACAGTGAAAGGATATGGTTCTAAAAGAGATCTCTTTTGGTTTCTCGTACATGCCGTAGGCAGTAGAGAGTGTAACTCGACTTGACTGAATAATAATAGGCAGGGATACCAGTAGATGTATATTATAAGAAGACAATATCTAGTCCCCGCATGGTCACTCTCATGGCATGTTTTGCAGACGCCTATATAGAGTTCAACCCGCAGCAGTGCTTTCACCAAAGCATGTAGACCTTCAGAAGTTTCAGACAAATAGAACTACCACAAGAAGGAACGAATTTTCTTGATGCAATTCAATGTACTCTTTGGTAATATTACTTCTACTACTCTCTTCCTCATTTTATTCCTAACAACAACAGCTGAAAGTCTAAAAGTCCAGTATGGGTCCAGTGTGGTTGCCACAGTTTTATGTAATAGTACATAAGAGAGAGATGAGTAGTAGATGTATTAATAGTAGGTATCCACATATACGTGTATATACTGGTGGCAGCAGTTCTACGTAAGTGACTTTCACCCTTGGCTTGTTTTTTAACTTCTCTCAGGTTCATACCCCTGCCACACACATACACATCATATCAAATGATGTAACTTAGCAAGCCTGACCAGAAGAAAGTTCATATCATCTAAAACGTGCTGTAGTATCCGATAGGAAGTTTGATGTTAAAACAAATATGTTTATATGTTGATACATATAAGGAAGGAAAGTAGTGCTAAGGGCAATGGGCGATGCTGCTGCTTACTGCTTGCAGAACGACTACACCCATTACATACCAATCTCTCATTCAATCTATATGCTTATGGGTCTTCAGAGTCCAACTGAGTGAAACACCCACCATAAAAATACTGCAAACATACCACTATCAACTTCCTCTACGACCGATTCCAGATCTCTGAAAAAAAATCAGAAAAACAAGAGGAAAAATGAAATGAGAAGGAAGACAAGGAAAATATCTCTTAGAAATTTAGAAAGGTTTGAGAGAAAGTCTTCTACCTACTTGGTTGTTCTAACTCCTTAACTTCCTTACCTTAATAATAATATGTTGATACGAAATGAGAAAGCTAGGGTATGGTTTCAGTCTCTTGAATCGTGCTCGTATGTATGTCATTCACTTCCCTAGAACATTTTTCCAATTTATTTCATTTGTCTTTATTCCTGTGGCCCAATCATTTCGATAATAATTTCACATCCTATATACTAGTAGAAACTTCAACTCTCACTAAAGTCCTGGTTAGACTTATACAAATATACTTCTCTCTGGAATTTTACTTTTGCTCCCGTTTTAGTGAAACTGATCTGTTTCTAGATTGAGTTTATTTTTCAACGGAATAGATGTCAAAATCAAGGTTGAGTCAGGAAGGAAGAAAACTTTCTCTGTTTGTCACCGTTTTAAATCGATTGTCGATTTTTGATTTAAGCCTAGAGCTTTGAAAGTAGGTAAGCTTGAGCTTTTCTTCAATTTTCTTCAAAGTTCCTTTGGAATCGTTTGAAGCTTTGGTATTAGATCTTACTCCTGTTTCTACTTCTGATATTACTTCTTCTTCATGCATAATATGTAGATTTGCATAAAAAATGCAAAGAATCCCTACTCTTTGCATAAAATAGGCATGATAAATTGCTCAATCTGACTTTCTTCCGGTCACAGCATTTTTTCTTTCTAGATTACTGAAAAGACAGTCACTTTTCCTAAAAAAAAAAAACTACGCATGCAATTTGCAATGACATTTACAGCCGGAAAGGGAATGTCGGATGCTCATGACTTTGTTCCGAGGATGAGATATAGCTGGTATTATTGGAACTTTCTTCCAAAGCTTATATAATATATAATCAATCCATTTACAGCTAAGTTTTGTTATATTTCACTCCAGCTCGTAACATAACATAAAATGGTTATGATTATTGTGTTTGTATTCCGATATAATATCCTTTTAAGTTGATATATTGAAGTGTCTTAGAAATGTAGACAAGGGTGAAACGCTGGAATCGAGAATTGCCTGAAATCACATCTCATGACTTAATTCTCTCAGTATCAAATCAATTTCTTATCCATCTCATCTTTTTATGTTGGCCTTGTCACTCACTCCTTGCATCAAAGACTAATCAAAGCGTTGTTCTCTTTTCTTTAACAAGAAATTTCTGCACGGATTCATCAAACAATGTATTGAAATCCATCCTTTCGAATAAGAGAATTTTTACAATTTTTTTATACCAAATTGTATTATTATTTCTATTGTTCATATCCTTGAGAAAAAATATCTAGTTTATCTTACATCACGAAAGAAACCAAACACACAGAGTGGAAAAGTCGGTCAAACCAAACGACACAGCAGTACAAAATGCAGATAACACATACTATTATATGCCTAAAGCTAACTGCTAATAAAGTCCATTTAATAAAATACTATGGAGTATCATTTTCCAGGATATGCTTTGTTTTCTTCGTGTTTACTACTAAAACTACTTGTACATATTTTTTATTCTCAATCGCATTGTAGCAAACAATGCAATGCTACACATGCTTACAATTGTAAGTCCATCATACTCCATATAATACAACAAATATTAGTTTCTTGTTTTTTGCTAGACTTTGCAAGTGATCGTAAGAGACTATGATGTGAACAGCATTACAAAAAGAAGAGTTGGGCATAAAAAACAAACTGCGTCACGCGTAAGTAGAACGACTAACAAAACAACACAAGTTGTAACAGTAAGTAGTGAGTGAATGCTGTTACAAAAGATGAAAGTTAGTACAGAATAAGAAGAGATGAAATGATGTTGCATGGTAGCAGACAGCTAATACAAGAATAAAAATTACTCCTGAGAATGGCACGACACTGACATATTACAAGACGCTAAGCAATCTCAAATAAATGTCAAGACATCTCAACCAGCTCCACATGACTTCTGGGTCTGGTTTTTCTGGTGGGGGATGATTCTCTCTGTGGAATCACCTCATGACTTTCTTCCTTTAAGTTAATAGTTTACTCTTCCCATTACCACAGTCTTATGTTATGTTATTACACACAGAGCAACACTTATTTCTGTCAAAATCATTGCGACATTCAACATTAGGATTGCTCTTTAAGCAGCTTATATCAGTCATCAGTAGTGGTTTTCCTCGATAGTTCAAAGTAATAATGATCTTGGTAACAACTCTAACAACTAAAGGAAAGCAGATACTTAAAAGAGAGGAAAATGGCTATAACAAGGAGAACGACGTCCTTTGCCCAATCGCTTAGTCAAGATTACAGCGCAAAGTGTACACAAATGGGTTCTTCGTATGTCCTTGAGGAAACTGATAGGACGGGGAAATTGTGAGAAAGGAACACACATTATGAAGATCAATGGACTTGTGAGACCCTCTGATGTAGCTCGATTAATTTGGTATTATATTATCAGTCGACGTAGGTAGTAGTAAAACTAAGTCTGTGTTTAGGTACTCACTTCCGGCTCAAGTTGTATGTATGGAAGATTACGTGACAATTGCCTCTAGGCGGATGGTCTCCAGGATCTGTTTATATGTTTTAAGATTAGATTCATGAAGAAAATAACTCAGATTCAAGTAAACACAAGTAATAAGTTTAAATTTAAGATGAAAGTGAAAGCTTGAGCTTGTACAACATTTACGAGTCCGCCCACAAAACGTCCGGCGGTATCCTTTTGGTAATTTCACATAGACAATTATAATTCATTTTCAACACATAACATTACAAAGGAAAGGAAATGTCGTTTGTGAACACTATCTTCAAAGAGCTGTGATACTTAATTAACAAAGCTTTCAGTAGTAACAAAATGTTTCCTCATTTAAATTCTGGATTGAGGTTAAAGTACTAATAACATATATGCAGCTAAATATTTAAACATCATGTGAACCGATTTATAGTTTAAACATGAGTTTTAGTAGCACTGTTCGCCTTGATACCATTGACCGAGCAAAAATTTCCAGAGTCTCATCATCAGGTAGAATTGTCCTGTTCCTATTGTAAATGCAGACGCCAAACAGACACGCTCGTTCTCATGTTAAGTAGAAAGCTGTAATCAGGAGCTTTAATGGTGAAAGTCTTGTGGTAAAATGTAGAGAAAGGACTCATGGTTTTCGGTAAGGTCGGGTAGACGAGACGTGGTAAACTCAGCAAGAGTTGGAAGGGAGAGAGCCAGGTAGTCTGTCCAACAATAAGTTAACCTAATACATATATAGTTTTAGATATCTGTAATCTAGTTAGGTGTATAATGCCGTTATTAGGCATCCCACAGCCACAAGTACTAGTGTGATTCACAGATCCTTTGCAACTTGTAATAACTTTCACTTCAGGTAGTTTGCATGCTGCTTGCCAAATTAGAATGTATAACCTCGTAACTAATAGAAAGGTAGATTACCACAACACTAACGACGGTTGTCGGTTGTACCATTGTACCACTATGTAAGCAAACCATAGCAGTTATAGGTTGTAGAAGGTAATTATCAAAGTACTATTTTTATGAGACCCTTTCCTATGACTATTGAACGAACTCGGTGTAATTTCTACCTGTTGTTTTCAGTTCAATTCCATTAATTCATGTTTACTGTCCTTGACATGTCTGTCCAAATAGAAATACTTGTATAGTTCCATGGTGTTATTTTATACATTAATTGCATAACATTGTACATAAACTGAAAGAAGATACATTGTTTGCTTATATAATCTGAGGTATAAATCCCTCAAGGGGTTAACAGTTACGATATTTTCATTTTGGTTTTGCAATTCTATTCTTCGTCATGATATTGGGAAATATCTTAAGCATCCACTGATCCACTCTGGATTTATTAATTCACGTACTGTAATAATTGTTAGAAGTAATCACAATTTTAATAACTATTGCAGAATGGATTTAGAGTGAAGGGTCTTTAATTAAAGGAAAATGTAGACGCAGACGTGAGACATACACCATGCTATTTCCATTGCAGTGAATTTAGCTTGAAAGGAAATGCTTCTTATGCACAGTAAATCTAATTGTAACTAAAGTGTCTGATGATAATTACATCTCCTTTTGTGATCATAACATATAGATGAGATTAGTGGAATTCCATAGGTTAGAGAGTTCAGGTAGATGTAAAATATTTGTTTTATCTCAAATTGTAAGATTTTCTGTTGTATTCAAGCAAAATACAATTTCATGTCTATCGCATGATTCACATTCCTTTCTGGCCACTGCACTAGTGTTTACCTATTGACGTCTTTGGAGAGGGTTAGATTTAAGCTTTAACCTTGGATGGGAATGAGTTACTCTTTCATTCATGAATCTCATCCAGTTTCGTGTCTCAAACTGGATATAGTGACTTAAATATTTGTAGGTTCTATGCTTCATTTACTTCTCTTAACATTAAATACATATTTGTGACAGTTAAGAATTTCTTTAGTCCTTTTTGCCTAACTTAATAATTAAAAGGATTCGGTTTTAATTGATACTCGGTTTCTGAATGCTGAACAAAGCTAACTTACATTCTATTCTTAGTCAAATGTCAAACCTTAAATCAAATAAGCTTATCTAATTTTTCCGTGCACCAAAGCAACATTTTTGCATCTTGAATTAGACAAACCGTCTTGAAACAGTGTCATACAAGGTAAAAAATAAATTTTCTCTGTATATGAAAACCTAAATCATTTTATATAGAGCGTAGAGAACTGAGGATACTTTGTTTTTAGGTCATCTCTCAGAACACGTATAACTTCAGATACAACTGTTACACAAAGTGCTACTTAAAAGTCTGAGGTATATTAAAGAAACATTGCATTACCCAACCATGCCATACACCCACATGATTCAATTCCTTGGTTATATCTAGCGCTGTATTTTCTTTCATTTTCTTCTTGGTGGTAGTAAATGGAACAGAAGGACTAGCACAAAAATTCTCATAATCCTGGGTCCTGGTTTCTGACACTTATTGGATTGAGGTAGGATTTCACTGTCCTCCGACACAATCCCCGGGCTTTATTGTTTCTGTTCCCGTTTGCACGTAATATGTTTATGAAACCGTGAAAATAATAGTCCACGATCTAAAGCAAAGCCCTCATCCTCATATTGCCATCGGTCTCACGTAGCTTTCCAGAAATAAGGTCTGATGTGATGAATGAAGAGAAATAATTAATTTGTGGTTCTCCCTCATTTATCATTTTCGTATTAGCAGCACGCAGCATCAGCAGTAAGAGATGCAATTATATTTGTGTGTCCTCGGTTTCAAATTCAACTCTGATATTTGTGAAAGCGTTCACTATTTCCTGGAATGTAGAGTGTCTATAAATTCAGTTGTATAGCAAAAACATACTTTGATTGTAATAACTTTGCTTTGTATTACCACATAAGGTTAAAAATGGCTTTATCCAGTGGTCGTCTGGATTTGATTACGTGATATTTTTGTTTGATCTAACGTGTTGGAGAATGTGATCATAACCTAGAAAGGTTAGTTTAGACAAAATCTCATCATCATAAATGTCTGCCTAATGTTGCAATTAACTAAACTATATGACTGTTGTAAAGAACAAATAATACTTTCGCTTTGAGTATAATTTTAAGGTAAACTTCTTGTTTGAAATGAAAGTTAACCTCTGCAATTGTAAATGTCGCTTTATAATGCAAAATTTGCTTTGTAAATTGTACTCGGAATATTTCAATCATTTTAGCATTGTGAAGTGCATTGGATTGTCATGCAACATTGCATTTTGCAATCGAACTGTAATGAAAATGTAACCTTTATATACTTATTGAAGCTTGATATGTTTTAATTCAAAACTTTCAGGAAAATCAGAGTTCAAACGATTCCAGTTACGTAGAGATTTATATAAGACAAAGTAATAAGTTTGTAGTATTTGCAAATGGTTTTGTGAACTGAAAGCTGCAATACAGTGTTTGCACTGCATTGCACCTGAACTACACATAATTTCCTGAGATAAACCTTCAAAGGGTTATGATCCTTTATGAATTGACATTGCTTTGCTCACGGGTATCAAACTCTGCTCTGACTGTGAGATCTGAGATGTGATGAGCTGCACAAATACAACATAAATGTTCTGCGAAAGAGACATCAAACATTGTAAATAGGTCAATGAATTATTCAGAAGATAAGGTTAGTAGAAAATATTATATTTGCGGCAATGGAGAAAGCAAACAGATAGCCTAGGAACATCTATTCCTTTCACTCATTTTCCATATGATCTTGAATAAATTGGTTGGAAATGCTTTTTATCAAAACTAGTCACTCCGTAGCAAGGCTAGTGCATCAAGAAAAATGATGACCTTAAAACGACGAGCTCAATTTCGAAAGTCTAAAATTCTTGATCTCAAGTCAAGTCATGAGTCCTTCCTTTCTCTCTTATGATGACAACGAAATGGTAAAGAAACGATGCAGTCACTCTAGTCTTTCTCAATGTGGATGAAACGAATAGACAGCTTTTCAATGAGATAAGACAAGGAACAGTAGTAGATATAGATCTTTCTTGTGGTAGACAGGCTTCACTATTTTATATTCTGGAGGCATTTACTTGTGTGTTCCTTTGCCTTCCACATTCCTCCATTATATAAAATGAAAAATATATATGGATATACAAGATCAACCTAAACATAGGAGAAGCAACTAGGCATGCAATCTTCTTACCATAGTTGCCTCAAGCAGATCTCCTGCATTGCATCATCGTCATCATCATCATCACGATCATATGCATTTGTTCAGTCCTCCAGACTTGACTTTCACTTTGGCAGTATACATATATATTAATACCTACATGGATAATATGGATATTGGATGATATGGTGTAACGGTGTTCAGTAGTGCTTGGAGAATTGAGTCAAGGAAAAGTGACTCTGACTGCTTAAAGGAAGAAAAAAAGAACTTCGTAAATCAGCTGCTGAAGGGGGTTGTATGCTTTACTGATAGATGAAAAGATGAGATGAGATGGGAAACCAGAAAAGGACGATTTTCCTGAATAGGACACGGCTCATTTTCTCCTCAATATTAGCGAAGATTTTTGAATGACATTTTATAAAAGAAATCTTTTATAGACTTTATGCTTATGTACTTCCCCCTCTGGCAATCTTGAGTCTTTTCATAACCTCTTGCATGTATGCGTTTCTGATACTGATGATATTCAATGAGTCGGAGCTAACTTGTCTCACTTTCCTTTTTTAAATTACATGGGGATTGGGTGGATATAGGTTTAGTATACATTTAGCCGGAAACCGGATTGTGATAAAGGGAATCAATTCTGAATTAAAGAAGCTTTTTCTTATTTTACTCAACTTTCAAATCACTTATGAAAAGCTTTCATACTAGATTGAAAAATGCGACAAAGCAATGGATAATATTGTGTGAATTAAGTCCATGCTTTCTTTATATTATAATAATGTTTGTATACTTATTTATAACTTGAGTAATAAGAAAATTGCTTTTACTGGGTTGAATGTGAAAGGAATATTAAGAAAGGAATTATGTGTCACAGTAATTATTTAAAAAGATTCCCTTAATCTAATTTTATTAATCTTTCTTACGAGTCCTTTCAGATTTTCCTAATTGTCCCTAATTGTAAAACATGCACTTCATTTCAAACTATATCTTAAGTTTCATGAGAGCCTCTTAATCTTTGAACCGACTTTTATCACGTGCTCTAATTAAATTTTAATGATTTCACTCCACTTCTACTAAATTGTTACAGATGGTACGTACTAATTATAAAGAACTTGTCTGACCTAGTATATAAGTAGATTTATGATTAACTTTAAGATACATGAATAGAATATGTATTTTAACATAGATGTTAATTTATGAATACTTAATCTAGAGCCGTATAATAATTTTCTATGGAACTTTCTTTGAGAAAGGTAGGGATGACATTGAAGAGTGAGTTACTGTGTCACAATCACCGACTTATCCCTTCCAGGTACTTTCTAAAGAAGTACGATATGAGTCATTAAAAGGCTACAAAGTATGAATACATAAACCTCAAAGGAAAAGTCTATGGGATAATCTCTTTTCTAGAATATACAGTATAATTTACTAAACAAAACATGAGATGTAAGGTATATAGGTGCCTTTTATATTTATTTTGAAGGAGAAAGTTGTTCACATTATGGAAGAATTTTATGAAAGCTTGCGTCCTTTCCACGTCCTTCTGATTGCCTTTCATCCTTAGAAACTTACTTGAAATCATCTTCTACATGGAGATGAACCTTAGGATGAAATCTAAAAGTGAAGACCCACACAGAGTGTGTTGGATGTTTAGGGTTCGGTAATTGTACAAGCATACATATAATATTATATATTAAAGAAAGTAAAAGGGAAAGCAGGTTGCAGATGAGAATACTTGAATCTAGATAGAATCTTGAATCAAAAACTAGTGAGTCTATGTTTAGAGTATATCTTTTCTATCCATTTCATATCTCAAGAAGGTAGAATGTATTCAAGAGAGGTTTGTACAAGCCGTAAATCACTCAATGATATTCAAGGAAGTAAAAGCTAAAGAGTATTAGTCAAGTGGAGCAAAGGAAAGAGTTACCCCTTGCCGAGTCCCTTCTCTAACTTCTAACGCTTCTGACATCCGCCAATGCATTATAAAGCGTTTTGTATGTGTGTGCAATATTTTATGCCTTTACTAACTGCCAACTAATAACTCTTCCTTCTTCTTGGGAAAGAAATGACTTGCCTCTGGTCTAGCTCGAAGTTGCAGAGTAGACAAGAGAGGTAAGAGTAGTAATAGAAGTAACAATCTTGGAATATAGAATGCAGTTTTCATAAAATAGACATAGTTAGGACGATATCATTTATTAGTAAATGTGAAAGAGAGTTGAGCCACTAATATTGTACTGGATGGCTAGTAGTATGGTTAGATAGAACGATGACAAAGTAAGGTCTGGGACCAACCACCGTTACACAAATTGAGCTACACTACGACCATCATCAACCATACGAAACGAAAATTTTAGGTAAAATGAACCCCATAAATTAAAGTTGCTTAATTACTTTCGTTCTTCTGTTTAAGTGATGTATAATATGAAATGAGGGCTTTAAATAATCTTTGCTCTGGCATTCTATCGGACACGCGTACCTAATTTTCGGAAATTGGAATAGGCTGGATGAATCTAGGATCTGATGATGATATGGGAACGGATTCGTATGTATTTCTACAAAAACTCATAATAAAAATGAAAAGAGCTGGATAAACTTGTGTGTTTTACCACGATTACTTGGGAAAGTCTGCGCTTTCTCCATTGAAAAACGTACTGCTTACCCACAATGAGTAAGTATGGGTATGGCCATGTAGACAATGAAGGTAGTACGTGTAAGAAACTTGGAATGTAATTTTAGTTTGTGATGATTTACTAGAACTACGAAGTTGGAAAGAAGTAGTAACTGTATTGTACAGTTATGGGGCTTCTGCTACACCACCCCCAGCTTTTTGTTACCCAACTGCACATAAAGAGTAGACGGGGGGCGTTAAGGCATTCTTGAACTTTCGACCTTGTGCCTGTGGCATTACGACCTTGTTTTTCTCTCTATGTATATAAGTCATTATAAAGTGACGTGATGGCATGCATTGTATACTTGTAGTAATGTAGTAATAGTAGTAGTGAAGTGTGTGATGAAATATGCAAATTCCTGCCTGCTGTACTTTATGCCTATTGCAAAAAAACAAGGGAAAATAGTGTTGCATATTTCCAGCCGGAATCTAATTTGACAAAAGATAACATATGCCAACTCATAATAGTATTTTCTTTTATTGCAATTTCCGTTTTGTATATTATTCCTGTGCACCGTACGTGCAGGAACATAATAAGCAGTCTTAAATAAACGATTTAACAAAAAAAGACTGAGAAAGTAGAGATATGCTTTTTAGGCTAATATAAGTAGATTTGTGTGAATGAAACCATTTAAACATTATAAGCCTTGAGAGTTACAATAGCATTGCATGAATGCCAATGGAGCCTAGGTAGTTCAAATGAATTTCTTCTACTGCAATATATCACGCCGTAGTCGTTGAATCTGGGGAGCACATTAGCTGTCTGGAAGTGAGCTCATAAATTTGGCAAGCTTAGAAGGACGATGATAAACTAAGTCAGAAAATATCTTTGACTTCCATGCAAACAAATGTAGATACATAGTTAAATCTATTCCTTCAAGACATTCTATGTGAAGATTGGCCATAAACTTTTCAATGGATTATTCAATTTCTTGTAGCAAATTTATTGTTATGATTCTACAGGAGCCTGACCTCCAACCTTGCGTTTGTATAAATCAACATATCTCTGAAGGCTTGGTTTGTTGAAAATAGAACGGTGCTCATTCAATCTTATGCTTTGTCACATTTTCAGTGCAGTTTCCGTCTTGATTGTACAATTTCCACTTCATAATTCAGAATTCCAACTGAGTTCATTCATAAAGCTCATCGTTTCCGTTCTGACTTCTTGTGTTATCGTCAGTTTAAAGACTGCTTGAATAAATATCCGGCTATATTAGTCACTCTATTATCATAAGAGTTTTGGAAGTTTATTCATATTTTAGGTATTCGCTCTAGTGACGTGGGAGAGTGCACATCGTAGTGCGATTGTTGCATGTGATATTTAAATTTTAAGATTTTAAATTATTTTGAAGTTTTATTTTCAAAAAGTGATCACATACTAAAGTTTTGTCCGGTATTTGTGAACTAATTTTCATATGGAACTATTATGAATAGATTTAAAAAATGAAAATGTAAGAAAAACATTTAAAAGTTGAAAATTGTGGTAATATTTCAACCATAAAAGCATCTTTGATGATTGTGATGACTGATGACAAAAGAAGTATCAAAAAGCTTAGAGAGAGCATAAATCGATCTTGCAATAATATCCAGGAGTCCATCCACCGTGTAGTTGGCCTACATTTCGATTCTACAAAATAATCAAAGGTTTCCCTATACTGCTCTATTCTACAAATACTAGAAAAGCATACCTGACTGAACCAATGAGTCTACTAGGTATCATCAAAGATAACATTATTAAACAGTGAGATAGATCTAGGAAGTACCTCAGTTTCAAAAGTCGAGTTCTATGCAAAATGCAAACATCAGCGTGACTTGACTTTCCAATTGGCTCATATGTTTCTCTCCTCCATTCCTTTCTTTGGTAAAAGGGACAAGCGTAAGACTTTAAGTAATAGTTTCTGTCAGAATTCAAAATTTGATGCTCTAGTTGCTCCTCAAAGAAGGCCCGTTATGCTTCAAAAACCTTGAAACCTCTTTTGCTTCCAATGTACAAGTATTTCTCTTACCTTGTTACATCTACCACAGCAAAGCTACCACAGAACTAGAGAATACACATGATAATATTTAGCAAAACAGCTTACAAGTCTTCTCAATTCTAAAGATTTCATTCGTTTGAAGGAGGGATTGCTTGTTAGGCAACTTCTTTTACCGTAATTCCACAACTTTAATATATAGTCTCCGTTTTATACCTACTCTACTTCTCATGTTTTCATTTTCATGAATGATAAGAACCTCAGTTCATCATCACGGATTTCACGCATAGCTCCCTTTACACAAATAAATTTGATTTATTCACAGTACGGTACGGTTTCCTCTCTACTTTATTGACGTTTATACAAAAGATACCGCAGATATTATGTGTTTTATTATTCCAAATATATTTATACATTAGGTTCTTCCTTTATACTTACTTTCTAGTGACATATATTAGAGACAGCAGCTAGTATTATTATGCGTTGTATGCAAAAATTTACTTTCTCTACCGGGTGAAACTACTTTATGCACCGTAAAGTTCACCATAATCGTTAAAAACTATAGAGAGGATTTTATTCTTGGGTCCACACAATATTCAATGTCAAATACAAAGCCTCTGGGAGAATCTCTCAAGTTCACCTAGACAATTTTATCATAAAGATAATGGAAACATCATATTTTATTTCATGGACGTTTTTATTTTATACCTCCGATCAAAATGGTTTTACTAGTTTTGAGTCCCGACCGATCCTTAAAAGTGTTCTTCTTCCCTTGTGTCTGTGTCTAGGTGTATGGTAGACAACGCTAAGCCCTTATTCTCTGTGGAACCAAAGCTAGCTATTTTCGAGAGATATCGATCTGAAGATGTACAGGATGGCAAGAAGAAAAGAGAATAAGGTTTTTTTGTATTGGTAAAAGAGTACATAAAATCTCCTGCAAAACTAAAACTTTCACGGTCGAAGGTATTATACTCGAAAGGTGACCATTTTAGGAGGCATTAGGGTACTCTAAAGACTCAAGAATAAATCCTTTTGGTGGCAAGAAGAGTGATTCTGTTCAGGCGGCTGACCCAATAAAAACCCATTCGAATTTCAATTTCTTAAGAAGAATCGGTGGTGGCATACCATTCCATTTGAGTAGTCTAGGTGCTGGAATTCACATTCAATGCCTTTCTCCAACCCCCTTTCACCACATTCCATTCCGCTTCTATGATATTCCCATTTTCACACGAAACGGACTTTCACTAGCTATACCAGCTAAAATAGTCTTTGCTTTCAATACCATAATATAGGCAGTCTTTTTGCACGCAGTGTACGCTTTTCTCAGAATTCTCAATGTAGCTTTAGCCATCAATACAGAATATATATGGATAAACCTAAAGTTCAGGTTTTACATCAGTATTATACAACTACTGTAGAAAGTCTGTGTATTCTGTGTGGCCAAAGCTTCCAAATTTCAATGCACTCACCAATCCCTTTTAAGACACTTCTGTTCAAGCTCCTTCCTACTCAGTCTACTTATGAGCCTCCCTGGTATTATTTCCTTTTCTAGATTTAACAGAACATAGTAAGGCGTTGAGCTTGAACCTAGTGAGAAAGCATATATAAATACGGATTATCAGTAGGTGCCAAATCCTTGCTTTGATCTTATATCAGCTTTAGAAGATCGAATCGTAAAACACGAAGTGCTTTGCTATCTTTTACTCAGCAATGAAATTCGAATGTACATTCAACATTGCGTACTTTGAAATTCTAAAGTTCAAATAAACCAATTCATTTTCCCTCTATCTAACTTCCGTTTGTGTTTATACGAATTTGATACCAAAGAGAGGAATGGGGTGAGTATAATAATAATAATAAAAGTATAAAACTACCAAGACACAAGAAGTACACCAGTTGCCTACTTATTATTTGCCATATGGGAACCCTCCAGATCGTTGCTATTTTTTTGTCTTCATTTTTCTATTCATTAAAAATGTCTTGTCTGTGCACAAACAAAAATCAGGTCAAATTTTATTTGATGCAGTTTTAATGAAAAAAATTATGGAATTATATAGTTACATCATCTTAATATATGAAGTCGGTTTAGACTTCATATAAAAATCTTTTTGTCCCAGACCCAAACACTAAAATCACACAATCTTTAATGCACTAAGGAGACTTTCCTGAATCATAATGTTCTCTTACAAATCCATTGACCGAGAATATCATCTTTTATATATAATTCCACTAGGACAATTAACCCTCTTTTATTGCCAAAAGACCTCGCCGATAACCCTTAATTTCAATTATACTGCAACTACTCTCACATTTGAATCACCGATACTGGCCAAAGTTAGAGAAATGTTTGTCATATACATATAATCTAAGAGATTCTTTCCCCTCCACAAACTTTATACCTTCACATCATTTCTACCATAATCATTAAATCTTATTGTAAGAAATTATAGCTTGAGCGAAGAATAAAAGATTCTTGACTAAAAATATTGTTCAAGAAATACCCTACAATAATCTTTTATATTATTGAGGTCACTAGACTAATAATGATGGATGAAATGTGTCCAAGAATAAAATTTAATTTTCATGTGTAAGATTCAACAATGCTTGCTGCTGTACTGTACCAAATCTAAACGTGAGTGTGGTGGTTTCATTAGTTTGTAACTTCGTCTCTGTCAACTAATTAGCAAATAGGCTTAAGAATCTAAAGATAAAACCCCGAGGTATACAGCTTACACCTCTACCAAGCTTTATGAATGTGTTATCTAATACAAGTTTTGTATATTTTTTTCTGTGTACAGGGAACGAATGTAATAGAACTACCGGATGTAAGCCGCGTAAGTCCTGTAGGATTTTCAACGGTTGTAAGCCTCCCAACGTCCGGGCAAAACGGATCTGCAGTAAGAATTAACGGAGGAACTCTCATCGAACAAGACTCACTCAGTTCGAACAGCAAAGAAGAAAACGGAGCTGCAACAAACGACTCAAGAGGTTTTAACTATTTTCTCCTTTTTCTCTCTCTTTTAGAGAGAGAGAGTCTCTAGCACTATAAAAACTTTCTCTCGTCTTTTCTACTAGGATTAAAATTAAATCAGAAATTGCCTTTTCTTTGCACAAAACTACTGCAGCAGTCGAGTCAGTCTTCAAGTCTTGGGATGTATTTATTATGGGTACCTTTTTAAGGAAGAAACACCATGTGCAATTTTTATGCAACACCATATCACACATCAGCTATATATTATTATTGTAGTTTGGCAATCTCTCTTTCTTATATGGTTAATATTATCATCTGAATTTTTTATTTGTTTTTGAAGTTCTGTTACTTTTTAAAGAAGGAAGGAACTGTGTTTTTACTCTGGATTAATTTTTTATTCTGAAATTAAAGTAACCTGAACCGTCTTTGGTTAAGTATCTTTTTTTATCTTGAGCGGATGTAGAACCTCGTTTACTTTTTTTTATAAATTTATATCCTATAAGCTACACAATCCACTGAACCAAATATGTGTTGTAAATTGTTAAGTTAAATATTCAGGTTTTGCCTTAACTATTTATTACATCATTTATTTATGATTGTTTCTTGGTCAATTATGTGTTTGACTGCAGAAGGAAAAGTTTATTGTAAAAGGTTCCGAGAGTTATTTAAAGGGTCAGTAGTAGAATAGTCCTAAAGCAATTGGAGTAGCCTGTCAGTTCCTGTTTTCAAAAGTTTAGTGAGGTAATAATATAGTATAACGTAAGTGCTGTTTCAGCTGTCTCTCACAGCCGAAAACTTCATCTTTACAAAAGAAATAAAGTAGAGCAAAAGGCTTGTCACTTTTATTGTCGTTTTGTGTTAGAACTCGTGAATTGATGTGAGACACCAGGAGTAGCTTAAGAAAACATAATTTTAAATTATGGGCAAGATTTGACCAAATCAAGTTAGATTGCTGAGCTTTTCTGAAGATTAGTTATATAGTATATTCTGTAGGATGAAAGGATGGAATTTTGATATGGTTTGAGAGAAAGTAGTTTATCCTCATCTGAATTGCAACACTACCTTACTTACTTTAAGCTTGTCTTCATTTATGAGAACAAATTGGTGTCATTTTTCATCAACCTGCGTGTATTACTAGTAGTACTTTGCGATTCGTAACGCATAATCTTTACAATGCGTCGTTACTTTTCACTTGGGCTGGTGGGGTTGCATTGCATCTCATCTAAAAGTTTTTATACTTTTGAAAGGCAGGAAAATAACAACTTTATATGGCAAGTGTGCTTCTCCAGTGAAAAAAACGAATATCCTTGAACTCAACACTTAGTTTTTGTGACTTTCTTCATTTCAAGAAGCTCTTTCCCGTTAAAAAGTGTTCTTTGATAAAAATCTACTGTCTCTAGGCTCAGGGACTAACAACTTTCTCCTGGTGTATTTTCTTATCAGCTTTTCGCCTTTCACTAAAAAGTCGAGCATTTTTCGTTGTGTAGTGTACATAGTGCCTACAGTTTCCTTTTCAGAGGTTAGTGGTGCCCCAAGTCCCTATAAGTCTTTTTATATTAATGTTGGTTTACATAATATTATTATTACGCGCATCTTCCCATTACTATAATATTATATAGTGAGTAGAATTATGCAAGGGGATGCATGTATATGATTTTTAACTAATGGATGGCACGTGGACGTCGTCATTTTATGCAATACATTCTAATATAATTTCCTTTTAAGCATCTTCTTGCAATTTGTTTCTTATAGTGTTTTTTACACGTTTTTAAAATTTTCAGGCTTTTGTTTTTTTCTAAGGCTGGCATTAATAAAAATTGTCGTCGATCTGATAACTCAGTTTGAATATTATTATAAAAGGCAAGCTTACTTTTAGACAATATTGCAAACATAAGAAATTTATTGATTATTTATACGAAATTTCTACACCGGGTAGGGTGCAGATCTAAAATAATTGACATTTGTTTAAATTTTTATATCGGAATTACAACTCCTGTAATGGAAACTGTCCATCCTAATCCAAAAATATTCTGTTGTAATTTGCACAAATTGCACTTGCTATGAAAAATTATTTGTCAGTTTTGACAGGGCTTAAGAGGTTTTAAGTTCTTGCTTGTATTGAGTTCTTTCGGTTTCTCAAATAGATTCAGCTTCTTGATGAACATCTCATCAAGAAGCAATTTGCATTTCATCAGAATCGCTTGATATACTTTCTTGATAAATTAAAAGAAATACACACTTATATCTTTGCAGGGGTTAATTTTAATATGAGTATAAGGGCGGCTAATAGGACCTCGAATAGAAATATATGTTTTCTTAAAGGAAAATAATAAATAAAGTTAAAGACGCTTCAAGTATAAACTTCGTAACCGCTCGGTAGGAAAAGACAACTCAAGGGCATTTTAATTATTTATAAGCGAAACATGATAGTTTGTCTGGGTAAAAATATGTGAAACACCTACGTCAAACTGTCAAAATTTTTGAGAACCGCAGTATGCTAATTTTCACTCTGTAAACTACTTAAAAACCGATTCATTACGGTTGGTTTTTGGCAGCCATTTATAATTTGGCCCAAAATTTCCGTCTTAAAAGTATATAATTA
>JAQGAA010000839.1:0-18813 GCA_034696425.1 Isotoma viridis | reverse complement strand
ATCACCTTTACTAAAAAGACAAAAAAAGGGAGCCCGAAGGGCTCGGAGGCCGCAGGCCTCAAAGTGAAAGCACCTTGGCTTTACCTATTAAAAATATAAACTAAGATTTTATTTCTTAAAAATAATTTTGATTCCAGCAAGATTTATGTTTTAATACACATTGCATTGTTAGTACCCTAATAAAGAATTGAAAAACCCCTTTAGGATAAAAATGCTTACAGATCTTGTGTTTAAAAAAGCCTAAAAATATCAACCATAAAAATTTAAAAAAAACTTTATAAGCTTGTAGTGATCTCATGGATGTACTTATGATGTAATACAAAAAAGGATATTCAAGGGGAACAAAAGTGAAAGTAGTGAAAGACAAGGGGATACTTTTGCGTGAGTTTTTTGTTCTCAAAATTGACTAAACGACTTTCTCACTTCTGGTCTTTCCTTGAGCCCACTTTTACCCCTCTCGACTACTACTTTCTCTCTCTTCCTCTTTCTCCTGGCATGTATCAATCCATCCTTCATTTCATGGGGTGGTAGGAAGCAAGTAAACTATGAAGTACTATAAATATATAAAGCTGAAAGCTTTGGTACTTGTGAATCGAATGATGATGATAGTGGTAGTGGTGGTAGTGGTTCTAGTTGAAAGGATTGAATGGTTGGTAGTAGTATAAAAGTGATGAAGAACAGAAGAAGAACAATACAATAGGATATAGAAACGGATGGTTCTTGTCTGGGTTTTTTTTTCTTGAAATAGATTGAAGAGTTGTGGAGAATAGAAATAGAATTAAAGGAAGTGCATGTGCGTGTTGTGTGTAGTCACTGTAGTGTGTCTTGTATCATCTTTGTACTTTGCCATGAGAACTTTTTAGCGAAATGAATTTCTTTTTCCATTACATCATTTGACATTGGTTGACCACCTATTTTAAGCTAAGAGATGCTTTTAGGAAGTATTGATGCTGCAGTTATATGTATAAAATGCTTATTTTCTTAAGGACTGGGTTATTGAGGGTGTTTCTATTTTTATTTTGTACACTATATATTTGTAAACCAAAGTCTAGTATCGTGAGAGGAAACTGCTAGGTAAAAAAATATTCATTTTCAAAGAGTTGAGAAAGTTGAGACATAAGTGATTTGAATTCAAAGATTTCAAAGTTTTGGATTATGACTCAACTCCATTTATTACTGTTACAATTTTCAATTTATGTGGTATCCCTTATATTTAGTGCTTTTTTATAAAATTTATAAAACATGTAAGGTGTAGGTGTATGTCTTTACAAGAATTTGAACTAATTAAGCTGTACTTTGGCATAAGAAAGGACACAAAGCCACTTCATATGAAATTTAAAATATTTAATTGCATTATAGTAGTTTAGATTAATGATCTACTTCTATGGATTAATGCTTCCCAAGTGCGATACGAATAAAAATTATTCCATCAAACTGAAATGTGTTTCTTTAGTTAATATTATTGCATCAAAGCTTTTTAAAATGATTTTCATTGTCAAAGCATTTTCATCTGTCCCTTCTCTATATAGTTTTTTACTCGCCTGCTGATCCTTTTGATCAACTCCAATCACAATATCTTAATACCCATGACCTTCCACATGAGATAAAAATACATCAATATATTACTATTATAAAGCCAACCTAATAATTTCCTTTCAGATCTTCGTAAACCATAAAAATAAAATTTTCTCAAATAATAAAGCAATCATTAAAAAGGGATTTAAGTTTTTTCTCTCTTCTTTAAGAGACTACCAAATAAGCCTATTGTCAATTGTCAGAGGATTTCTCTCTCTTTTTCGAACTCCGAACTTTATTATTACCATTACAATATTGCCTACTACAATGTACCTTATTCCAAGGGCTTCTTTCCTTTAAGCTTTATCCAGGTACTACTACTAGGTATTACACACCTACTCAAGACACGGTCTTATTACCTTTCACCATATCACCATCCATATACTTGCAGTCAAAGCATGGTATTATTACTTCGTCATGGAACACAAAACACAATGTTATTACTTTGCTCTAATATAATACCTTTTCGAATCCTCCACACTACTAAAGTAAAAGAGAGTCTTTTCTTAAGGAAAAGATCGTGTAGATGCTCTTGTTGATGGAGAAAGTCTTTTCTATCTGTATATTACACTCTCAATGTACATATAATACCTTTACCTATAATATAAGACCATCACACTACTACTACTACTGGATACATAAGACCGGCACATAAACTTGGGAATGTACAAGAAGAAGGGAAATTAGATTTTGGAGAAAGTCTGATGATGATAGTGGTGCTACTGGTAAAAGCCGAATAAGCTCTAGCTCGCCAAAAGTGCCAGAGTAGAAATGTGTAGTAAAAACATGAAGAACATGGACATGAAACGATGAACATGAAACTAGAGTAGTGGGCTAAGGAGAACTAGAACATGACTTCAAGAAGACTACGACTGTTCGACTCACAGCTGCTGCTACTACTACTATAGTGGTAAGTACACAGCTCTGAAAGTAAAAGTACATGCTACTGATACTACAGGATTGCAAGCTACTTACTTGGCCATAAAATCCTAGAAGAAAGAAGAAAGATGATGGTGATGGTGGAGAAATGTAAAAGAATCCAGCTTGTTCCTATCTTGTATAATAATAATAGAATAGTACACTCAGTCAGAATTGATAGAAGGTGATGAGCGAGCAGTTGGTAATGTTGGTTGGGGTTTTGATCACCATCATCATTTCATCATGTTCTTCATGATGATCCACATTCTTTTCTTGTTTGCATGTATTCTTTGCTCAAAGTTTCCTTAAAGGAGGCTTATTGTTAGAATTGAAAAGGAGTTCCCGGATTATGCGGTGTGATTAATTGAAATTTAGGGTTATTAGGTTTTAATAAATAACACATCTTATGGTTTTTTATTCAGATTAATTGAGTGTTACAACACTGCACTGTACACACTGTATGGATAAAGAGTCAAATTTTGTTGTTGTAATAGACTTATTAGGACTAATTACATAATTATGTTGGAAATTGTTTGGAGCAAAGTTCTTCAAAATACTATCTTCAAAATAGGCAAACAAGAACAGGCCCTAAACTCTTAGAGTTTTTATGACAGAAATATTTACCCCCCCCCCCCCACCGGTTAGTATTAAAATATTTACGGTATTAAATTAGAATAAGAAGGGTGCGTATACATCCAAGTAGGAGAATCTTTTATCATCATCATCATCACCATCATCAGTATTGAGATCACATCCTTTTCTCCATCGGCACGTTCATTCACTATTCAGTGGCTCCCTGATGAGGTCCTACTATCTAATTTTTCAATATGATGGATAGCATAGCCTGACTTCATTCAATCCAAGAAATATTATAGATAAAAGACAGATAAGGGAATTGAGATATCGTTCTACTTTTTAGTTTCGCAAAACTCAGTCATGATTGCTTTATCACTAGTTTTTATAGACAAGGCCCAATATTATACACACAGATCTAATTTTAAGTGTGTTGATGATGATGAATGTGAATTTTAAACATATTTTCAAACAAAGTTATTCCTTTTGTAAACTAAATTCCCTTAATTTAGTGTGACAAGATGAGAATAATAATGATACAAATACTTTCTTTGTCCTCAACATCTCATCAAGTTTAAAAAAATAAAGTTATGAGGTGTGTTTAAAGTATTTAAAATATTTCCCCCATCAACTAGAAAGCAGTCATATTTTTGTTATTATTTTAAAAAAACACTAAAAATTTATTTGATTTATTTCTGTTGATAAAAGAAATAAAGAAATCCAACGTATGAAATGAAATCTGCTTGCTACCTGTTACTTCGTATTTTCAAAAATATTATATTAAATGTCCACCTGCTGTGGTTCAAATTCAATTTTAAATTTCTATAAAAAAATAACTATAGTCTAGTCTAAGGATTTAGTAAAATAAAATAACCCATACTCTACGCAAGTAGAATAAAAGCCTTTTCAAGGAAGTTTAAGAAAACTTTTTTGTTATGTTCCGTCTCGTAGTCAAGTAGATCAGAAGGTTCTTGTCTTTTCTGTGTATATCTTTTGAAAGAGAAAGCCAAGGATGCAAATAATATCTCTTCACCTCACCTTTGGGATTCCCGAAGCAATATGGAAATACAAACCATGAGGGAAATTTAGGAATTTAGGCCGGAAGATTAGGTAGGTATTTCACTTCCAGACACTTTCTTTAAGAATTCCTATAAACTTTCAAACTTTTATTCTTTACATTACTTCACAATGAAAATTCGTTATGCTGCTACAATTTTCAATACAGAAATGCATAGACAACAAAAAATCTTATAGATGGTCGTTTTTAAAGTGAATTTACTTGCGTGTAGAACTAGCTTAACTGAAAAGTTTCAAAACTTTCAGAAGAATTTAGTACGATTTTTTTTATTCATTTATGGCCTTTTACGTGAGTTTTTGGCAAATTGTGAATTTACTTACTCTCCTCCCCTTTGATTCTTAATTTCAACTGACCGTACTTTTAATAGGTCTTTTCGGGGTCATAAAAATATTAAATGGACAGTTATTCCCAGATGAAATTTGGCTTATATGACATTATAAATGATAATTTTACTAAATCGCTTTTCTCAGTCGGTTGACAATTTTAGAAATGGTTCTAAGCATGAAACGCTCATGTTAATTTAAATATTTATTTTTTGTTTAATATGCAGAGTGTATTAGATGAAGGTAGTTTTAACTCTGGTCTCTTACCACAAGGCTCTAGTTTCTAGATCTTTTTTTAATGTATACCAAAATTCAGAAAATATTAAAATAAATATAAAATGAGCTCCTAGATTTCTTTGTGGAGAAAGAAAAAGCTCATAAAAATTAACCGTCTGGAGTTCACAGTTGCTTAGTCCATTAAATCTGCAAGGAAAGGGATGAGAGAAAACTGAATTGTGTAGAAGAATATAGTACTGCAAATGCAGTTATGATTATTATTAGTGTACAAGCCTAAGAAATAATACACACACAACGTCATATATAAAGCAGTAGTGTAAAAGTGATGATAGTTAGTTGTTGGTAGTGATACCAGGGTTGATTATGATGTGATGGTAATAAAGAGAGTGGAAGAGATGTTTTATTTCATAATTCAAAACCAAGATCATAAAATCCTCATAAAGCGTTGTTGTCGTGTCGTTCCGTTGGTCTCTTGGAGGAGTGAAGGGCATAAAGGCGTGATATGATGATGCAAAGATGATGATGAAGATGATGACATTTTAGAATTCTTGATCCCATTCACAGTTCATAAATAAAGGATTTTACTGTCAAGAAAGAAGAGAAATAGAGAAAGAACCTAAAGGGTTGACTCATGTGACACTTTGGTGAAAGTAAGGAATCTCGGGTAGGGTCTGTGAATTGAGAAAGTTGAGATCTATCTAGAAGCTTGAGACATGATTAAAGCCAAGGGCCGCAGGAGACTTGAGAAGTGGGGATAGATGAGACAAGTAAAGGAGGAGTGACATGTCATGTCATAAACGTGTCAGAGGATTTCAAAAGGTCATGAATTATTCTTGTGTTAAATTTACTTTTTGGAGTTGGATGATAGGTGCCTTTGGGGTGGTGATAGGATTTTTCTTTAATTCCAGAATTTTAGATTTTTCATGAGTTTTTTTAAAGTTTTTGTCAACTCATGAGAAACGTATCCATTCCATTTCCACATTGATAGCTTCTTTTAAATTCGTGTAAAAATAACAATTAAAATGAGAAAAATGTGTACTTTTGCGACTTAGTCAGTTTCACGAGCAAATTATTTAAACGAATTATTAGGTAGATCCGAAACACTAAATTGGAGGATCTAGTTCAAATTGAACTTGTAATACTAAATAAATTTAAGAATGTATGCTTTTTAACAATTATGTATTATAACAACCTACCTCTGCCTTATTTTCTTAACAAGCCTTTTATTTATTCTTTTATTCTATTGTTTTAAATAAAACTAGTCAAGAAATGGTAGAAGCTTTTCCAGAATTCACAATACGGATGACACACATGTAAATATATTCATAATATTCAGAGCGACAGACTGTCTCTACTCATCATCTCCTTTTATATAAAAATTAAACAAAAAAAACTGTATAATAGTTGAACATAACATTCATAATAAATAAAATTTAAGAAAAAGACGTTTCCTATTTTCTACCCACTTGCTCTTTTTCATTTCATTTCAACTCAAACGGATCTCCTCATCTCAACTCTGCATGCATGCATGCATGCAGTATTTAATTTCATTTCCTGAAGTCCCTCTGACTCTGAGCTTAGGACCCTGAGCAATGTTCATAAATAAAGGAGTTAACATTTACTGAAACTTATTTTGTGCCAAAATTCTCAAGCAGTTTGAACTTTTAATGTAAAGCTATCTTTAATTTTTTTTCAATTTGTAAAAATGACATGTAAGTCTCATTCTAATATAAATTTTTTAAACAAAAATGTAAATATATATCAGTCACAACAAGTAAATTTTAACTCCATTTGATACAAATTATAATTTATGAGACAGAGTTCAATGGAAGGATCAGGGAAGCCTTGTATTATAAAGGCAGTCGAGATGAGAACCACGACCTTTCTAGTCGCATTATGCTATTATTCTCATTCTTGTGCAATAATAATTTGAAAATGTGAATAAAACCAATGATGAAGAGATGGCTATTATTTATTATAATAATAGTACAAAAGTACAATGAAACCCTACCTAAATCCTTACCTTAATACTTCTATTACTCTATTTTATTCTCATTCGCATATTTGTGTGCTAAAAGTGGAAGATGATTTTAGGCTCTAGAGATGCTACTACGATATAAGTTAACCAGAATGGAGATGATGATGATGACATGATGATGATGTGATATTATATTCATATTCTACTTTTCCTTCGCCTTGATAGAAGTACCATATCTTGAACATGGTATAAAGGTTGCAATCCTTAGTCCTTGTAGTCCTAAGCCCTTTAAAAAGCTTTCATAAATAGTGGGCTGATTGAGCTCAGGTTAGTCACTTATTTAGCCACAAATTACTATGTGTAAGTTGTGTCTGATATGTAGACCCTGTAGTTTGCAATTTGCAAGGGGCTTAAATTTCATTTCTAATACAATAATTCTCGTCTACTTGTAAGAAACGAATTAATTATTATTTTTAATTGTTAAGTATTTTAGCATACTTCCCAGTAAAAAATTTGAGATTATGAAGAAAAAGCAAGTAAATCAACAACTTGAGAACAAAACAGAATTTTGTTTTTTGGAGTATCTTAATTTTTTTTTGCTTAGAACCATAAAAACCCATTAGAAATTATTACCCGAATGCAAAGCGAGGTCTGCAAAAAACGTTACATCATTACACAATATTTATAAACAATTCTTGCCTTTGGGTTTAATATTATAATATGAAATAGAATGATGAACAAGAGTGCTTACTGCTTACTCGAAAGACTATACACATTCGGTTGAACTGAGAGTCGTCTAGGGTGAAAGTGGAAGTGGATTTTGCTTACTTTATTACTTTAAATGAAAAGAAAGGGGTCTTGCTTGAAAGAAGAAGAGAATAGAGATGAGATCCACTTCATTTCACAACTACTAACTTCATCCACCCTGAAGACATTTAAACGACGGTGATAGCACTATGAGATGTGATGATGGCGTTTGTGATGGTGGTGGTCGTGGTTTTATGTTTAAGGAGGAAATAAATTGACTAGTCATTTCGTTATTACTCCCTTCATTTTATTCATTTAATTATGTCTTACATGAATAAATTATGTTTATGTTGTGTTTAGGGCATTTCAAATGAATTCTGAAGTTCTTTTGCGGTTCAAATTCTTGCAAAGGAAGAAAAGGGAAGTTTATGAAATTTTCGGGTAATACTGTCAACGACTGCTACTTTTGTACAAGAGGACCAAATACACTAGATCAGACCACCGACCGAGAGATAAATATAAAGCTTCTCATGTAATTTGCTCTAGGTAATAAGAAAACAACTCGAAATTTGTCACCTTTGCGTGACACTGTCATGCAAAGCCAGACTATTATGGTATGAAACTAAAGCAGGCAGGTGTGCTTTCAGGATTTTATAAAATCAATGCTTTCTCTCCAAACCATGGAAAGAAAGTGGTTAGTGTGGGGTGATGATGATGGTAGAAGTGATGTGTGAAAGGCTGATATTGTGGGTTCTACACAAAAGAGCTTTTATGTTCAGCAATCACCTGAACTATAACCACTGATTGATTAAAGTTTTGTACAGCAAATGCCATAATTTACTTCACTAATTTACTACCGTCGTGGTCGTCTAATTGGTTACCTTAGTTGATAAAGTAAGGTTTAGTCTACTAATTAGAGTGTTAATATAATGCATGGTATTTCTTCGCTCTCCAAGTGGTGAGGATGGTGAAAGTTGTCACATCATCACTCAAAACTTAAATTTAAAACTACTAGCTGCAAAAGGTGTGATACTGTAAAACTATAGGTAATATAATATTTTTGAAAGATTGGAGTACGAACATTGAAATTGTTTGGCAAGTATAGCTTGGAACTTTCATCAATTTCCAAAAGTCCCATCATACATACCTATTACCTAATCTTTAGCCTTGAGCAGGAATAAAATAATATATGCGAACCACCTAACTAACTTTTCGTAGTTTTAGGAAGAGTAATAACTATGCAAATTAGTTATCTCAACTATTGATGTCAGAAAGTAGACAGTACGTGCAGAAAGGCATGAGAGTGGAAACAAGAAAGCAAATCAGCAAAATATTATTTTCTAATAGGGAAGAGGCAATTGGTTATTCCCATAATAAAACTGTTACGACTTACGAGATTACATTGAAGACAAGGAAACTATTATGCAGACAATGACAGCAATTGTGAGTTAAGACTTTTACTGGGAAATTTATGATGGGAAAGGTGATCTTTCCCAACACCAAGTGAATAGTAAATTTGAAATTGTCCAAAATTCTTGATTTGGTAAACTATAATATGAAAGTCTGGCTATAAGTTTCTATATGCTCTGGTTGTACAGCAGGATTCAGTTCATACAAACTAGAAGATTTTGAAATTACAAATCAAGATGATCTATGGGGGATGAATTTCTTGGAATTTACAAGGCAGAACTGAAATTACTACCTTTCTTCAACAAAGCTTCTATTTTCAGCTCCTCCTAAGTTTAATGGGAATTTGACTTGTTTTTTGGGAGCATAAAACAGTTTCTCAGTTTCAAACAGTAAACAGCATGTTTCCTAAACTCCAGACTATGGCGAAGTATTGGTAGGAAGAGCTTACGAAGCCATAATTTTAAAATACCTAGAAGCATTGAACAATATATATTTGTGTAGTTCAAATGGGACACCCACCAGTACCAACTACGCTTAAATGTGTTCAGGATCACAAATGTATTACATATCACAAGAAGCATCAGGTCCAAATATTATTTCATTACTCCATGTCTTTAAAGACAGGAATCCTCCCTGGTGCTATGGATTGGACCACGATGGAATTTCATTATTAAATGTTTTATATTAGAAAGCCCTGGAATCACGAAACAAATTCCCGACATGAACACACAACGTCTATTAGACTTATGTATTTTACACATATACACACATGAAGCAGAAGTATGATGGGTTTTATCTCATAAATGGCAAAAAGGTGATTGAGCTCGGTGAATAGGCATTTATTAAATGTTTTGTTGGAATTTTGATGAAATTGAAAAACAAAAGATGTATTGCTGTGTGTTCGACTTGGCATTTGGAGTTGCTTCGGTTTAATGGAATGATAGTCGCTTCTACTTGAACTATTTCAATAAAAGCTTGGGATTTCTGATTCACAACAGGATACCGATATAGTATTTATTTTTTGACTTTGCTTATAATATACTTTTACAAGATATATATACCATGTTATTTACTTACCCCAGTATAATATTTAGTTTCTAAATAAAATGATGTTTCTTTTTAACAATACCGAATGATATTACATTTTTTCCCCATATTAATATATAATTTTTAAGAAAAAAAATATATGTACCTAGTTCTAGCTTTCAATATAATTTCAGCTTTTATATTTTTATGTTCCTGTACTTTCATCGAACTTTTGGGACGTTGGATCAGATATCTGAGAAAAGTCATCAGGGACACTACTGGGTATGTGAGTACATCCAGAGATTTTTGGACCTGAAAAAATACAGTCATTAAATGTACATTTGCGATTTACAATGAAAATCGAATAGACAAATACGTCTGTTTTTTGGCAATCTATAAAAATAATATACCTAATGAGACTGGAGTACTTTCATCTTCAGGTAGAGATGAAGGAGTTGTTTCATGATTCAAAATACCATCACTAAAAGAAACCTTATTACTCGTCTCGTCATTATCGTCACCATCATCACAATGATCCCTGATTTCTTTTGCTCTTGTTTCACCTTTTACACTTTCCTCAGAAAAATAACTCAAAGGCACATTCGCTCCTGTTTCTGTTGTTTCTCCTAAGACCTTTTGATCATGATCACAGGAACCAGATGAAACTGGAATTCCATTCCAATCAGGTTGACACTGATGATTATCTTGGGTCAATGGTATTGTAGAAATAGTGTTTTCATCATCAATAGAAATTGTTTTGGTAGGACTACTGCCATCATTATCTTCAACACCATTAGTTGTGGTTGTGGTGGTGGTATTGGAAATGTCTACCTCATTATGCCCCAAGGTAGAAACTGTAGTGTTACTGTTACTAGCATTAGTCGTAGCAGTAGTAGTAGTGGTGGTACCAGCACTTTCACCACTTTCACTCCCGGAAGCCCTTATCACACCATTAGCATTGGTAGTGGCACTGCCTTGTCTTCTGTTTTGATTCAACACAGCAGAAACTAACAAGTTGATTGCATTGAGTCTATTAACATCACCCACGTTATTTAATGAAGGTTGTCGATTTCTAGACCCAGGAGTGGTGCCAGTACTAAGACCACTACCACCATTACAATTGTTATTTGCAGCAGCGCGATAAGCACTGATAAGACTCTGTACAGTAGCCAGCCTTTCTTGTTCATACTGATTTAAGTGATTCCCTTGGGTCCTTGGTTGGTTACCTCTGATTGTGTTATTATTGGGAGTAGTAGTAGTAGCTGTAGAAGTTGTTGAGTTTGTGGGAGTGAAAGCAAGATTATTACCAGTAGTGGCACCATAAGGTGAACTTTGGTGTCCATTATTTTGCTGCTGTTGTTGTGGATGACGACTAACATAATTATTATTCTGAATAAAACGACCCTGGCCCTGCTGGTTCTGATGGGAAGTTGTTTCATTCCCAGGATAAGAAAAAGGATTCCGAAAGGAATTCAATTGTTGTTGTATTTGGCGTCGTAAATAATTCTGACCCTGTTGGACTCCTTGTTGATTCTGTTGCTGACGATAAAGATAGCCTTGCTGACTCCTGATCTGAGTACCATTGAGATAACCACTTTGCTGCTGCTGCTGCATCATTAGCATTTGGACACGTTGCTGTTGATTTTGATTCATGGGAAGGGAACGGTTTGAGTTTGATGCGTAGGTGGAAGTTGTAGACACTGTTGATAGAGATGATAAGGGACGATGGTTTAAGTTTTGGTACTGGTATAGATTTGATAAACTGGAAACTTGACTATTTGCACTGCTGATGCTACTGTTGCAATTAGTATTATTCGGGATGCAAGAATTAGCATGAGGACTGCTGAGATTGTTATTGTAGTAGAATGCAGGGATATTATTGTTATTGTTAGCATTTATGGAAAGGTTTGAATGTGCATTTGACGAAGGTATCATTGCACATGACGATGGATATGACGAGGTAGAAAGAGTTGATTGTGAAAATGGATATGGAATATATGATGAGGGTGGAAGATGATTTGACCAGTCTGACAGGGATGAATCCAGTGGGGTTGTCACTACACTGTTGCTATTTGGATTGGAATACATGCTTGCAAGGGCACTCACTGTCGAAGAGGACCCTTGGATTCTGTACAGACCTTAAGTGGTGCAAGGAAAACATTTTCCACATTAAGAGCTATTTTTTTCTTTTAAGGACTTTTTCAAACTTATAATAAGCTTGTACCCTACAAGTTCATGTGAATATGTTGCTTACCTGTAGAAGCAGCATCTCGTCGCTTTTTGTATACGAAACAGCATGAACAGAAGAAACAAACTGCAGTGAGAAGTAGAATAATGATGGCTAGTACTACGATGAAAATTGCGAAGTATATAGGAATGCTGAAAAATAAATTTTACAATGTAATTCAAATTAAAAATGAGTTCAATTTCTGAAATCCGACAATTCTTGATTTTAATATTTTTATGAAAAACAGTTTTATTAAATCTTGCATAAAATGATTTTGTAGCATCACAATATTAACTAATTAATAAGCAAAAGTGAAAGTAGCCAAAAGCAATGCCCTTATAAATCAGTCTCAAAGTCTCATCTGACATGCATGGGGCAAATTGATTTCATATATACTCAAAGGACATCTGAGCCGAGCCGATGCATATTGGATTTGGATTAATCGGATTGATGATAAGCTCCTTCCAAATCTCACTATAATTAATCATAAGAGGATTAACTGAATTTGAATGGTAAATAACAATACTCAAATTTTAATTAATTTTTCAGTCTCCAAATCTGGTGATTGTGATTATATTTTGGATAGTAAAACATTTTCTAATACAAACAAATAAATTCAAAAAGATTTTAAAATGCCTGTAAAAATAAAAAACTCTAATAAGAAATCACACAACAATTTCTACAACCAATGACCTAATATCCACAACTTTGGTAATTTACAACTAAGCCTGTTGCAGCAAAGAGGAAGTAATAAAAAGTAAAAGCTTTAGGTTGAGAGATGTAATTTGAAAATAGCTTAGCACAACAGGATAAGGATTTGCCTAATTTTCTGTACTAACTTCCTTTATTTCCTTACTCCTATTTATTCTCCGAGCTAAATCGTAAACCTTTACTAGAAAGTAGTGTTACCTATATTATATAATAAATACCCAAATGCAAATAAATAAATACAAAGAAGAAAAGGTATTTAAGGCTACTCAGGTATGTAACTAGATTAAAGACATGCACAGCATTCAAACACACAAATAGAAAGACATGAGAATGTAAATCCGTGTAATAAATTGTAAGCTTTTTAATTAAGCACAATAAAGCAGACTAACCTGCCTGGGTGAGAAATCCTGGTCAGTGAAAATGAGAGACACATGCTTGAATTTGTTAAACGTACTTTCTAAATTATATTGAAGAGTTGGAGAGAAACATATTTGCCATTGGATAAAAACACCACATAGAAAGTAAATAGAATATGTTGCAGGTTTACAATCACGGAAGTTTCAAAATTGATAAAAATTAATTGTTTTAAATTATTATTTGGGTTTTTGAGTAGTTTTAGATGTAAAACTTTCAAATTCTATGGACTAAAAATTGTATACAATGATAAATTCTGAAAAGTCTGGTATGCATCGAAGTAAAATAAAAATTACCTGGAACTGGAACACACTCAACATACCATTTTATATTGTGTGCTAAATGTAATGAGGTAACTTCGTCGGAGAAAGCTGACTTTTATTGTTTCATGCAACATTCACTATAACACAGTTGCTTAACTTTCTATTACAAAGCGTAAAGCTGTAAAAGTAAAAGGCTCATTTGTCTCAGGGAATTTGAGATCTAAAATACTCAAGAATGTGAATGTAATAAAACGACAAGTACACATATGTGTGGGTACTGTACTGTGTGTCCTTCTTCGTATTAAGGGATATCCTATATAGCACTTAGTATCCATTTCTTTGGGAAAGTTAATTAATTAGTGAAATGGGATAGAGAGAGGGAATGAGATGCAAGGAGAATAATAAGCTTTGCTTTTAGATAGCTAATTAATAAAAGTATGTGTGTGTGTGTGTATGTACTCCAGCTGAAGTATTATCATTCAGTTTGTTATTCATTGCATAATTATAGTCTATCTTAATTGGTAAATCATACCGGACAGTGTAAGGTGATACCATGGCAGTCTCATCTTCTTCTTCGTCATCATAAGCAGGTTTTGTAGTACAGCAATATTTTAAGAATGGAGTACCGCAACAGAATACAGCGGATGTGGCACCCATTGCCATTTGAGGGCAATAAAACCCGGTATTCCATTTGCCGAAGACATCCGTGTAACCGGAGCAATATTCATTGCCTAAAACTGCACAAGAAAAAAATGTATAAAATGATTGTTAGTGATTTATTTAGTTTAATTTATCCTTCATTTTGACTTTACTGAAGATTTATACTGTTAGATTGATATGTTAAATACGAGTCAGTTTTGTGTTTTTGATGAATATCATAATTCACATAACACTACAGTCTAAAATAAAAATCTTTAATAATGATGTTAATTATGTTCACGCTGGATCTTCTATCATTTATTTTTATGTACGATTTTGACAAGGGATTCAAAACTTAAAGCTCGACTTTCTTAGATTAATTTATAAATTGTATAAAGTTTTACTATATTAAGTCCGATTTAATCCCATTAAAATGATAAAGTACAATAAATTATAAATCAATATTAATAATCTAATAGCTTTTTGCTACACATTCATCATTCCTTGCAAAACAACGGTATTTCATCCCTATTCAAACTTGACATCAATCAATATTTTAACTAATTGAATCTCTAATACATCCTGATCTTCTAAATTCCAAGCACACAAAGAATTCTTAACTGCATCTATAAACCTCACTCCATAAACCTTATAAATGGTACCACCAAAGACTCATGAGTCATGACTCTAACAGTATAATCCAATTTATGAAACAAAGCCAAGAAAAGCATACAAAATCCACCTAATATTTATTTACTTAATAATATAATACACTGAATGAACTCCCTTCTTAACATTCCACCTGTGTCTGGTTAATCCATTTTTCTTTAGCACCTTCTGCTTCTGTTTAGTCTATTTTGTTTCTCAAAATCTAAAAGCATCCATATATCCTCATATACATACTAACACAGTGTTCCATACGTAAAAAACAACACAAAGAATCTCAAAGAATTCCGAGAATTACTATTGCCATTAGTAAAACTTACAAAACTACATATTATTCCTGCCACCACCACTAACAGATAGTGTTTTTCTCCAATTCTTTGAAAGACTCGCATGGAACTCATGTAACAGTTAGAAACATTTATTATTATCTCCAACACACACTTCATGCTAGAGTTGTCCATTGTATTGTGCATTTCATGTACATCCATTCCGTAACAATAATGTTGTAGCAATAAAGAACAGCTTGTTGCTTCAAGTCTCATGGGGTAAAGGCTTATATGAGCTGAGACCTGTCATGCCATTTTCCTCTAGTATGAAGAGGAAGAGATGCTTAAAAACAGATGAATTTCCCTGATGCCCTTGCCAAGCACATTTCACATCAATCAATTTGATAGCCCGAAGTGACTCTAAATTAAATAAACCTCACTCTAATACTTTTAGTTCGGTTTAACTGTGCGTATGATGATTATAATTTTCTAAATGCTATTATTATTATTATAAGAGTCTATATTCTAAAAGCGATTAGTACAGTTGGAATTTTCGGATTGTAGAAAGTGAGACTGGTAGAAGAAGACCAGGATGACTACTCTCAGTATTTATTGTTAAAGCCTAAAGAGCGACTAATATAGAAAGACCACTAAACCACGGATACCACTACCTCCATCAGATTTTTTATTTTGTTGTATTACTAGTTCAAAGAGGATCTGACTAACTTTTCAAGTGAAAGTAATACCACCCACCATCGACTTCACTCCTACTACTTCTCGTTGGCATTATGTAACCTATTCTTGAAGATGATAATACATTTGGATGGGAGAATGTCAATTATATTTGGGTACTAATCCTCAGCTAATGGAAGTTGATGGGAGCTAATCCCTCTTGTCACATGAGTGATCGTCTTTCTTATTTCTTAACATCCGTCTTTCCTCCCATCAACTACTTATTCCGGGTTGATGCCTTTATCTAAGGTAGAGTGAGAGATGATTCTAAATGGTATTTTCTCATTCTGTGACAAAGATGTTTGATTTGGTAAGACTTGAGGCAGTTTAAATAGTCATAAGACAAAAACTTATGATGAGAAACAAAATTCTGGAACTGTTTTCATTGAAGTGTTTCTATTCGATTCAAAAAATTCTTGTGTATGAGTTGGGTTTAAAAGGTAGCTATAGCTTATTAACGTACTTGTAAATTTAAATGTAGAATGATGTCATACTACTGGTCTTCTTGATCTTGTAAAACTTAAAAATTAAAATAAGACTGAGCTTATTAAAAGTTACAAAAATATTACAATAAATGAGTCGTGACTGCTTTCATACTAAATTCTCATTTTGATTGACAACCTCATAATAACACTAACCGTAATGTTTAAATTTACGTTTATCTTTGAATCTCTCTGAGTCTGAGTGCAGTTTAAACTCAATCGTCATCATCTTACTATTATGAGACAAAGTTTTCTTTACAGAAGTTGCTCATGCACGAGTTGCTTAAAGATCTTGGCTGTGGTTCAGAATTTCAATTTCTGTTAATTGAACGAGACTTAGAGGCAGAAATGAAATGCAAAAATTGAGGTTTGAATGACAGACAGAAGTTTAAATGTTTATTATGGTGTTGATTGATAGCATGCAGATATTTTTTATAAAAGCATTCATTATACATTTGGCAGATTTAGTAGGTGAACTAATTCTGATGTATTGTATGGTTTGCTAGAATATTTACATTACTTGAGAAAAATATCATCTTGATAGTGACTTACTTTTATGGTCCTCGTGTACCAATCCTGGATACAACATTTTTCTTCTGGATAATATGGGATGCCTCTGTGTCAGAGTATTCCAATTAAAAGTCACGAGTTTTAATCACTTTTCACACGCTATAGATCATACGACTGGCATTGATTGAAAACGTTGAGTTTTCGTGTTTACAATAGCATGATAACATTGTTCCATGAAATAATCAAACGAAGGTTCAAATCCAAACCATGAATATAAAACCCCCATTGATCTCTTTCAGAGATTTGAGAGAAAGAATATTGGTAAATTTTTACAATGCATTACAAACACTTTCGGGAAGTGCGTTGTTCTTTATTCGTATCGTGTTTGTTTTGAGTCAACTTGTGAGTAACACAGCATGTCAAGAATCGCACGCATAAGTTGCACAGAGTCACAATTTTCAAGCACCCAGATCCATCCGAAATCGGATGAACACTGGTCAGATCATGAGAAAATCCGGGTAATATACCAAAGGAAAGAACCTGGTGATCTCTCAGAATTCGGTCTCATGTTTTACTGTTTTTGTCCTTTCTGCATGCATATAAACCACCTCTGCTACTACTACAACGCTACTACCCGTATTTGAAAGAACGAAATGCATTTACAGCATACTTACTTCGTTGTTGTACTACTAACTTCATAGTTTTGTATTTCTTGTCTATGTATGTGTTATGCGATGCTTGCTCTCCAGTAGCTTCAAGACTAAGGACTCATACCGGGTATTTTCTACTGCTGTTATCGGGTAAAACATGCGCTGACTGTGACTTTTGTTCCTTTTTGGCTTCTACCGTTCCATGAAATCATGAAATACAAGTAAATGTATAAACTAAAGGTGTCTGTGGGTAATGCTAGCTTAGCTATTACAGTGTAAAAGAAATAGTAGTGGTGGACTCGTGGTTTTGAGTCTTGTAGAATGCCTCGAAGATGTATTGAACCTCGAAATTGCCTACAGATAGAAAATAGATGGATAGTTTCTAAGCAAGTAGTAAATACATGAGTCTCTAGAGTCATTTTTTTCTTCCCTCATGATCATCGTCCCAATGAAGATTTAAGATACTCGAACAACAAAAACTATTCACAAAAGTAGTGTGTATTGGGAATTCTCTTGTATTAATATTGAGGAAAAAATATAAGGATCATAAGTGGTGTAAGGAGAAAGTCTAGGGAAAGTTGATACACACTGATTGTGAGTTAATACTTGGTTCGGGTTGATTTGGGCATTTCCTTGATATTTGACAAAAAGATTGGTTGTGGTCTAGTGGTTGTAAGCTAAGTTGTGGTATGATACTTTCATCATTTCATATTACTTAAGTCTTCACACCACCAGTCACACACACACGTACAGATAAATGCCAGAAAAGTTCACTCCTGCTATTGTGCTATCATGTCATCCCTTCTGTGATGTGGGGATTACCCTGTTTTCGGACCTAGTTTAGTACTTTGCACAAAGTCCGAAGGGATTTATAAAGTTACATCCGTAGAAATCTATCACTATGATTGGGTTACATGTATCGCCTTGACATGTCGTTAAATACCAAAAATGATTAAATGTATGGTTTTTGTCTTTGAGAATGGTTAGTTAAGTTGTGAATCAAAAATGGATCTTGATGATTGTCTCCAATTTGGGAGTAAACAGATATTAAATGTTGCATAATGGAATTTCTAATCAAAATACAAAATTTAATATTCCGGACTACTGATATTGAACACATTTTAATATCAATTTAATTAATTTTTAGACTAAAAAATAAGTTAGGCAAAAACTCCAAATTGCAATTCAACATACAAAATTCTGTTCACTTTGATCTTACTTAAAAACTACAAAAACACTGTTATTGTCTTTCTTAGCAAAATTTTTATGTCAAACTTTGTATTAGATCGCAAACTATTAAATGAACTTAGCCTTCTTGTAAAAAATACCTCATGAAATCGAATTTTTAGTCTTCAGTCTCATCAGATAATGTGAAAGGGGATGGGGAT